>CM052159.1:7473100-7615491 GCA_028455555.1 Augochlorella aurata
TATTCGATTACTATATGCATATTCATTACAAATTATTACGAGTAAATTAAGAAGTTAAGAATCCGTCATTTCGACGGATTCCGTGCTAAATTATTTTCGCGTTGTTTAAGACCGTAGTTTAAAACATCAAGGAGACCAGCGGAACGACAGGTTCAAACAAATATGGAGTATGTAATCGTTGCAATCTTATCATTTTTCTAGAAGTACAAATATTGACACTAGCCATTTATTAGATTTTTATTTCCATTGAACTAGCGATTACAAATAATTTAATGACATGAAATAACGATAAAATAATTTGCAATCGAGTAAAATTACAGTAAAATAATAAAAGAAGATAATTTCAGTAAAATAATTTGCAATGAAAATGATTAAAATATGCAAAACAATAAAATAATTTACAGTAAAAATTAATAAAGTATGTACAGCTATAAAATAATTTGTAATAGAAATGATTAAATCATTTCCAGCAATAAAATAATTTCCAATAAAAATTTATAAAGTATGTACAATAATAAAATAATTTACAGTAGAAACGATAAAATTGTATAGATTGAGAAAACAATTCGCGACAAAAATTGCGAATCTTGCGCAGTTTTGGTCATCGATTTGGAGCGTGGTAGAATTCAACCCTTAAAATAGAACACCGAGGATTCCTGTTAATCGATCGAACAGCCCGAAACTTTTGAGTGTCACTGTACCCGGTATCGGTAAAAAGCGGAGAAGGTTTACACGATTACGATTAAGTGGCGGCAGCGTTGACAAGGACGAAGAGCACACCGCAACCGCAAAACATATGTGTGCAGGGTCTCGCGCCGAAGAAAAAGCGATTTCCTTCCGCGATCGTGATCCGATAAAAGGAATGCGCGCGAGAATAATGTCGGCACACGTTGGGCGACGTTTAAAAGTCGCCCTCGAGCCGAGGCCTGGTTCCCGTTTTCGGTGGCAGGCGCTTTTGTCAGAAAAATTGTCAGTCGAGACGCGCGTCGAGCCTTTGAAACGCTCGGAAGAAAACATGACCGCGAGCGAAAGACACGCGCTGATTTATTATTGACGCCGTAGACCGAGGAGCCTACTCCGGGGACACCCGGTAGACGAGATTCTGCTAGTCGGAGAATCGGACGCGTTATCGGTACGCCTTTTCGTGGGAATTGTGCGGAACGCGTAGAGAACTGCGAAACGCGGGGAGACACGGCGAATCTGCGTGAAAAGCCGCGTAGAAATTGTGGAATAGAATTTTCTCATTCGTGGCCTTGTTTTCGAGAAAATTCTGCCCGAATATTCCGCGTTTTGGGAAGCCGAACAATGCCGACCCTCGTCGGCTGACCTTTTCACTCTAATTACGGCGAGTGCGCGGCAAAGAATTGAACGAGACAAAGGGAGGCTGATTCTATGGGAAAAACAGAGTCGAAAAGGTAGAATGTAGTTTTTTCATTCGAGGCCTTGGTTTTGAGAAAATTCGGTTTCAATGTTACCCTATCCACTACCGATGAGGATCGGTTGACCTTATCGCGCGAATAACAGGGCGACTGTCGGTAATTACGAAATGAGACGAGAACGAGGCAATTCTACGCGAAAGACTGAGTAAAAAATGTAGAATAAAGTTTTTTCATTTGAGACCTAGTTCTCCAGAAAATTCAGTTTTAATGTTCACCGGGCGCACGCGTACTTGCACAACACTTGATTAAATACAGGTGGTCCAGTCGACAAAGAGCTACTATACTCGTGCAATTGTTAACAAAATGCTGAGTCACGTGCAGACAAATATTTTTGTTCGATTACACGTTTTTGAAGAGGTCGAATAATCGCGTTCCAAGAATTTTAAAATCGGGTTGTCTCGAGAACTGTACTCTGCTCGTTTATAATTCTCGTCGAAGACTTATTCTCCTTCGCGGCGGTCATGAACAATGCACGTCGAAATTCTCCCGCGCCAAGAGACAATCAATTTTTGAACGTCCCTATTTATATTCCACGTGCGACTTCGTTTTTAATTCAATCGCCGCCATAATGGATGTGGCCGACCTTTCGACATTAAATAGATCGATGTAATCGTAACTGTATATTGAATCGGTCGCTGGTTCAGACTCATCGGAAATCAATCATCTGGGAAAGGGATTGCATATGAACAAACGTCTTTTAAACGAGACATCGAAATTATTCGGTCACCCGGTAGAATACTTACGATTTTATCCCAAGAGCTTATAAAAAGCAGTAATAAACAATGCAAATGTGTCGATAATGCAAAACCCGATCGGTTATCTTTTTGCAATGAAAATTGGACGATTAAAACTCCAATTTTTTACAATCCAAGTCAAATATTAATATTAATTTTGCAAAGAAAATTGGACGATCAGAAACCCCAGTCTTTTACGATTCAAATCAAACCGGTTGTTATATATTAATATTAATTTTGCAAAGAAAATTAGACGATTAAGAACTCTAATTCTTTATGATTCAAGTCAAATCGGTTGTCAAATATTGATATTAATTTTGCAAAGAAAATGAGAGGATTAAAAACCCCAGTTTGTTACGATTCGAATCAAATCGGTTGTCAAATATTAATATCCACTTCTAAGTTGCAAGGGTGGCTCGCTATTGTCTCAAGTGGGTTAAAATCGATATAGTCAAAAGTTTGGGAAGTGTATTAACGTGTTCGCTACCAACGTCACACATTTGTAACGGCCACGATTTTGTATTTCACGTAAAGAACATCAAATTAATTTTGCGAATATAAATATTTAAAATTGTAACGCATAGCATGACATTTAGAGAATTTACAGCGTCTCTTTAATACGATAAATTCAATCAGCGTAACTATATATATATTAACGATGCTGGTAGCGAACGTGTTAAAGTTAGCAACGTTCCAACTGTCAAAGAAATCATTGCCAACCTCGGCAGCTCCAAATACGGACGAACTATTTCCAAACTTTCGAGCCTTTCAAAGGAGTATTATACAACGTTGAAAATAGTTCGCGCCACTCGAGACAATCAAACTAACGGAAAAGTAACCGTCAATCAAACAACCTGTAGCCCTAATTATACTCTCCAAAATTTCTTCCAGATCTTTAAATCGCCCGTTTAATATCAATGAATTTATTGATCGAACAATTTTCAGTCAAAGTATCAGAAATAACTGAGATACCGTAGCAACTGATTTATAAACCACTCTGCGCCTACGAATAACACAGTTCAATTGTTTTCAATGGAAACGTTTTTATAATTTCGCTAATTGTCTAATAAAAGATTTATAAAAAGAATCCTCGAGCGACACTTCGCCCATTTTTGGTTCGTGTTCTGAATCAACAAATTTTATTTGTACCGCCGCGCTTTAAAAGAACGGCTTTCCGTGCTAATTAAAAGAAGCTGATGTGCGCATATTAACCCCTAGGCAAGTGCGAGCTTAAAAATTGTCAAATGCAAATTAAAGTTCTCAGACAATGAGAGGAGACAGCGTAGAAGCACAGTCGAGAAGAAGCATCTTTAATTAGGGGTGGATGTAGCTAAGCAAAAATGGCCGGTTGACTCATCAACCCCTGTTAATAGGTTAACCCCTAGCCTTGTCCGCGGCTGCGTGCACTAGTGACTTACAGTATATTTAATGCCAACGTCGATATAACGTTTCCACCGGCGAGCGCGTACTTTTATCAAATTCGTTGGACCTAATCGACACTGTTTTTCGCACAGATTACCAAATACGAGCGCCACGATTCTTAAATACCCAATTTAACCCTGCGATGCTACCCTATTTTCATAGACCACAATGCACCACGTTGAAACCTTTCTGGAAAATTACACGAACATTTCCTGGTATGTATTCCTAGTAACAATTTCGAAACTTTGCACCATTCGAAAACATAAACGAAGGTTACACCTACGTGATGGTTGCCATGCGGGGGTCAAGAGTCTGAACGAGCAAACGGAGTGCCAAAGGTTAAAGCTACCCGAAGGCAGAGCAGGGGAAAAATAGATTTTTGAAATAATAAATAGACTAGAAATATTTTAATCTTCTCGCGTAATAGTAGCTGCATGTGGAAGTAGCATTTCGAATATATTTGACCACGTAATATCCGTATGCAACTACTGTTTAAAAAAGAGTTTAGTCGCCAAATTCTGTATTATATGAGAAGATTAAAATATTTATAGTCTATTTATCATTTCAAAGATCTATTTTGCCTCGGCCCGACCCAAGGGATACATCGTAAATATTCCGAAAGGGATGATAAAATTCCACGCTTATAAAAGATCAGAAAGTTACCAGAACTCTCGAAGTATACAGAAATAACTAGGTAAAAGTTTCCATTACTGTATCCTGTTGAAATAATTTGTGGTCATAAAATGCCCAGACGCGAGCGACTCGAATTATCTGCGCACCGACTACAACCCCTAACAACGCATCTCGCATAATTTCCCCGATCACCCTCGCAGTTTTTTGAAACATAAAAATCTCTTCAATCTCTATAGACAATGCGACACGTTGGTCCAATTCGATCGCGTCATGTCCGCGACATAGTCGAATGGGTGAAATGAAACTGATGAAAACCAGCGAAGAACACTGCAATCGCGGTATCGGCGCCATAAAACGGGGAATCGGCGATAAATGACCCGGGGACCGCAACCGAGTTAAACTTCTTTCCACAAGTACTTTCCCAGACAGCGCCACCCAAGAGTCACCAACTCCGACGGGGACACCCTAACCCAAAAATCGCGGAAAAGTAACCCAAATTCCCCGGGGAACGTGAAATCTCCGCGCAGAAAGCGATCCAGAAAATAAAAATGACCCATCCTTCACCGATTGACACAAACGAGACGCACCCACCGCCGCGCACTTTCCCAGGAGAACGGTCCGAAAATAACCATGACAGCCGTCAGTCAAACTATTAAAAAACGAAAAAGCGAAGCAAGAAAAAGCTCGAAGCTAGGGGTGCACGGGTTCCCGAGGCTCGGGTCGCGGCGGACAGCGACCGGGTCAGGTCGGGATCGCGAAAGTTTACAATCACCGGAGCACTACATACGGTGCTGTTTCATCATCTTTCCAACGAATGTTTGAAATTAGGTAACGCAAGTATTTGAAGTAGGAACGCAAACTATTTGAAATATATAGGGTAATAGAGCTGGTTATTGTTCGTTGACCACTTGCCGCGCCTCTCGTTCGTTTTCGGGCACAATTAACTTTTATCGAATGAGATATATTAAATATCCTATCATTCTGTTTATTTTTTAATAAAGGAAATTTAATCTTAGTCGATGAATACGAAGTTAATCGTGCCGGAAGACAAACCAGAGACGCAGCAAAATTGGTCACCCCGAAGCAACCAACTCCGGTACAGTCAGTGTGGAATAATATAATTCGACTCTAATTAAACTGAATCGTAGGGAAAATATAATCGTCGGAAAAAAGGCGTGCGATTGCAAAGTTTCGGGTCCTCGACCCGGCCCGCTGCATCCTCGGGTACCCGGAGCCGCGTACGCCTCGCAGTGAACTTCCGAGCTGGCGGACCGAGCCGAGCCCGAAATGTTGGGTGGCCCTACTTAAAACCGACCGGAAAGTAAGACGCGATTCCCCAGCGGCGGATATATCCGAGTGTAAAAGGCGAGTTAGCTCATCACCCCTTGTTAACAGGTTAACCCCTTGCCTCGGCCTGGCTCGCGTCTGCGTGTCACTTCACCAGTCCCATAATCCGCACACCTCACTCCCACGAGCCCGGAGCTCCGCCGATACGGAGAAACTGTGCTCTAAACGATCCTGTATTAATGTCCTCTTCCACGTAAAGCGAACGCAGCCGTGGGCAAGGGGCTAGGTCTTGGTTAGGCACAAACAGAGCGAGAAAGAAAATTCACTGTGTAACAGGGGGAAACGGCGAGAGAACGCGGAGCAGAGAGCCGATGTTACAGGCCGGCGACAGGGCGTAAAGGCAAGAACTCACTGGTGCAGCCACCCCGCGTCGTCCGCTAGGTGCCAGGGTAGCTCTCGGTGTCTCCGGGCGCGCACATAGACGCCTCTAGACCGCGGTGTGAACGGTCCGCGAACCCTTTTCAACGGCACCGGTGTGTCCGGACGTGTAGAATCGCACTAGTCTCACTGGATACTGCGATAGAATCGAACGTATCTATGTACAAGCGGCCGTGTCACGTCTCTCTCTCTCTCTACCGAATCGATACGCGCGACCGGCGAACGAACAGCAGAACCGAGCCGAACCGGGGGCCCGGCCCGAGAGAATACAATTCGGATGAACGGAAAGAGCCGAAGCCGCAGAGCAGCAGTACCGCGCAACACTGATCAGAGTATCTCGCCGGGCGCCGAGCTTAGCCGAGCTACCCGCGGCTAACTACCGTCGCTGGAATATAATCGTTGGCGGTGACACGGTGGTGGAATCGATGACGATCTTCTTACTCCGGGGGAGTTACAGTAGCACTTCGAACTGAACGGTCACGTTTCTTCCTTTATATATATATATATCTATATATATATATATCTCTCTTCGCCGCGAATGCGAGACGACTTTTTTTTTTAATTACCGTACGTGCTCGACCGACGCGAAAACTGCTCCTACGGGGGGCACGGGACCGTGTACAAAAAGGTCGGCCGAGAGAAAAGAGAGAGGATCCGGCGACACGAGCAACCCGAAGCGTTTCGAGGAGCTGGACGCGTCCCTGGTGAGCTCCGGTGCACGACTGAGGCGCCCTCTCGCCCCGCCCAGAGGCGCAGCGGCGCTCACGGCCGCGAGGTTCGTCGGGACGTCGATCGATCCGCCGACTGGCCCCACCACTGGACCCTCCGGGATGGTGAGGAGAGATCCTGCGGCGCGCCTGCGCCGGACTTCCCCTCCGATCACCCTAGGCTCGAGCTATCGAGGAATCGAGAAGCGTCCTGCGCGATCGAACGCCTACGCGAGGATTTGAATCCTGAGAGCCGCGCGCGCAATGCCCCCGCAAGATACCTAACTGGAACCAAGTGGAAGATGAATTAGAAATAATATAGAGACGTTCCAGGGATAGGGTACTTTGTGTGATACGGGCATACGTTTGACCGTTTTCGAAACTGAAAGCATCACCCGAGTCACTGCGTAACATTGAACTTTTTCATATTGATGGAAGCAGACTGGCTAGGGTAGCAAAATGGTACAGCTAGAATGCCTAGAACTGCGAACGAACTAAGCGGGCTTTTTGACGTCTTCGATATTTCTCTGCTGTATTTTAGGACTTTATGGGACCCTGTCTAAACTGTACTTTGAGAGGGCTTACAAAGCTCGTAAAATAAAGAATAATGATAATTTGAATTCTGCGGACTGTACGCACGATTCAAACGATCTTATATAAGCTCCATCTGAAACAACACAAAAAATAAATTGTAAACAAAATAGAGGTAGTTGCATTGTACGAAATTAAAATACATAACTTTTCATTTGGGCTGTAGTACTGTGTAACTTCTTCGTCACAAAGAACTGAAAGTTTTAGGGGATGAAGTGGAGAGGGTAGGAACCCTGCATTTACAATTTTAACTGCAAGTCTTTACTAACGATGTTAAAATAACATTTTTGATAGCATACATTAGATTCTGCTTACACATGGTCAGAGCTGGATAATATTTATAAAGAAAATTTTTGAAATACTGTTTTTAATAGTAGTTAATAATTTAATAATAATTTTCACAATTCAAACAAAATAGTATCTTAAATAGAATAATGTATTTTATATTGATAATCCACAACTAAAGTATGAAATAAATATTTGATTGTGATAATGTAAAACATAAAATGAAGCACGTGTAATTTGATGATAATAAATTAAATAAATAATGTATTCCTATGGCACAAATATTTTCAATAATTAAATCATTGAAATAAAATGACAAATAATCTGACATGAGTTAATACTTGTCACTCGAAGAGATACTGAAATTTAAAAAAAAAAGTTTGATCCAGCAAAATCTTCGATTTCAAATTTTGTGACAAAGGCGATCCGTTGCACTGCGCACGTCTCGTCATTCCAGGGTTGGTAACCTGTGGGTGGCTATGAGAAATTGAGAAATCACTTTTCGCTGTGGTCTGTCGGAAAGTTAGGCTGCAGTCGAAGTGACAAACTCGGAGACAATGCTCGGCTTAAAGTAGGTTAGATTTAAGGGTGGAGGGTGCAGATTTTCAAACAAAGTCTGCGGCTTTTATGCGGTTTGATTGAGACTGTTTGGTTTGGTTGGGATACATCTTTTGGGAAATTTCGGTGCTTGGCACCTGGTTGCTGAACCCTGTAAAGTGATGCTCAGGGTGCAGCTGTATACTGCTGCCATTAACGGCGTATCGCCCATCGCCTTTTAGCAGGATTTATTGTATTTCACTCGGAGACTGAAGGCTATATTTTAGTAATATTCGAGGAGCGATGAAAGCTCTAACTGCTGCAGCGTGGGCGTTTTGTTATATGATATAAAGGTTTAAAAGCTTGCGATATGGGCACTTCTGGTATTTTGAAGAGTTCTGGAATATTTTTGGAGTTTAGGAAACTGTATTTTTATTGGATTGAGTTATACAACAATAAATAAGATATTTCAGTATTTGTTTGTCAGAATTTTTAATTATCTTTTACGGAGAAGAAATTACTGTAGATTCATACTACATGGGATCATTAATGTTGTGATAATAGCTTTCTATTCGATTTCCTTGCAAGATAAAGGCAACAAGAATTTTCTTACCAATAATTTAAGAATGCAGTCACCTGCAATGTAATAATACCATCAGCGAGTAACGTAGGTTGCAGCAGATACGTGTATAGCCTGTAGATAATGTAGACATCCATATAACGATCTGAAAATAACATAACTTTCTATATAAGATATATAATGTCTAAATGATGGAAATTTAATCGCAAGATAGAATAATGCTTATAAAGTCGCATTAAACATTTTTAGAATGTACTTAATGGAGGATGTTAGAATTTAGTGGCTGATTTTAATAAAAACATAGGGATATTAGAAAATGTTAGAACAATTATTCGAATTCACTGAGAAATAATAAGAATTTTAGGATCATTTTCGAAATGAATGACAGAAACAGTATTCAACGAACAATATCTCCAAATCATACTGTATTATTCGCAAGATATTCGTGGCTCTCTACCTATAGTACAGAAAAACGATTAACACTAAAAATCATCAAATATCTCCATTGCATTACAGTTGGAATCAATGAATTCATACACTCACCCATCCTCAACAGTCATACCTATATTCGATACTATGTTTGCGTATACAGGATGAGTCACATGAAGTGTCACATGCTATTTCCTTTAGAACTATATTCACTGTAGCAACAAAAATTCTTCTCAACATTTTATAATATCCTAATCAATTTGTAATTCCTAATTGAACAAACTGAAGCTTGTTTTCCTTCCAAGAAGACGACAACAAAATAAATGATATTGTAAGCTTGCTATTCAACTGTTCTGAGCAATAAAATTTTTGACAACTATTCAACGAGGCATCAAAAGAACGTTTACCTTCTCGGACTAATTTTAGCAATTACCGTAAATAATTTTGTCAATTTTCTCTGACTACCAATACTAGTGAACTACTTATGGTATCACAATAACAGAGACCCTTATACAGTACATGGGTGACAGTGTTGCTACGATCATCCGGTACCATTTTAATAATACCAGACGGAAATATCGTTCTACTACATTAGGGTACCAATGATACCACAGTGACAAGGTTTTTAATATATCGGTACCGATGGTAACGCAAGGGCAAGGTACCATTCTAGTAGACGGAGTACCAATGATATCACAGCGATAGAGTATCATTCTATTACACGCACATCAATGATACCACGGTATTACGAGATACCATTACAAAACTTAGGGTACCAATGGTGTTGCAATAGCACAATACCGTTTTAGTATACGAGGTACCGGTTAGGGTAGACCATGATGCTTGTGGTAGCATTTCTATTTTTTTTTTTAAACGCGGCCCCATGTGGTACTGTCGATTTGCAAGAAATATTGAGCTCTTCAACGTGCCTTGACAATTTGAAAAAAAAAATAAACAAAGTAATTCAATGCGACATTGAACAATTTTTCGATGGCACTTAAACACATACTGTGACGCATCCTATTCGTATGAAAAATTACACACATATATAGACATACCAATATATGTGCCAATAAATATACACACATGTAAAATAATAATAAAATTTAGCTTAAATCTCACGCGTACGCTAATCATACGTTTATACTGCCTTTGTTTTTCATTTATACACATATATATGTTTTATAGACTTCCTCTACATAGATGCATACGTATACACGCACATAGACGCATATGTATACGTATGATGTATTATATAATAATAATACACTATGTCGCATGTAAAAAACAATTACTTATCGTAGAATACAAGATTGTTTCGTACATATACATAGATATACGTGTATGGATGCACACACGTAAGCGTGCACGTACTTATGTGTATACATACACATATGAATGCGTATATGTGTTTATATATATATGTGTATATATTCCTTTTATTATTAACCTGTTCACTTCAATTAATTGAGTGTCAATTTTGTATCATCGTCGTCGTTATTAGTATTGTTAGGTTATTGTTATTATTATTAATATTATTATTACTATTATTACTATATTATTATACACATATTTCGTCTCCTTACGTTTTCGTTTCGTTCGAAATTGTTTTTTTCAATCGTTCCCTCGTTCCATTACCAAAAATTTGCTTTTTCCGATACACATTTTATGTAACAATATTAGTTATCAATGATTCTCCAGAACTAAAAAATTAATTCTACGCCATACAATTTGAAATTGCTGATGTTTCAAAGAATATTAATATAATCTTTGCAAAAAAAGCAAGGTTTTGGTCACTCAGCTCCAATAAAAACTCGCACTTGTTTATATACTTTATCTATGATTTAATTATCTATACACCTTATGCGATTAGAAAGAACGTATCCTTCGAATTTGGATTTAAGATTTCGTACTATGTTGCGTATAAAAATGTTGAAAATTTATTTAAGCAAATAAATGTTCATTATCCAAACACAAAAACACTTTTATCGGTGTCAACCGAAATTCCATTTTCAAGCAACTCGTACAATTTTTACATCAGTGGTATTGGTTAAAACAATTCAAATTGTTTATTAAAACAATAAATGTTTCCCTTTCTATTTTTGTTCAACGAAATAGAAGAAACAGATAGATATATAAAACACCGCATATTTTACAACGTTCCCTTTAATTATGCAACTTTTATTATCATTGTATAACTGGCATAATATTCGACTTTTTTTTACAATCACTCAGAATTATCAAATTTTACGACTTTATCGCTGAATTGTTTTTCGGAGTTCCTCGTAATCACACAATATAATCACTAACGCACATTATATGTACTTTTTTTTTATTTCTTAAACAAAATAAAAAATCGAACGGAAGATCATAAATGGTTGTCCGCTGACGATTATGGTCGATAAAAAAAAATCTCCGATTGATAGGGCTTCGAAAGTGTACTCGGAACAATAGAAAATAGTAAAAATTTATAATATATAAAAAAAAAAAAAGAAAACAAAAATACCAAAAAGAAAAAGGAAAAGGTTATTTAAAAATTATAATTATTGCTTCGTTATTTTATCGATTACGTAGATCGAGAGTGAAACGAAATTTTAAACGGTATTATCTACGAAACGGTTTCTTTTTATCTCTCTACCTTAAATTACAATAATGACAAGTAATCGAAGAATAGTCGTTTATACTTATTTTACCTTCTTCTCCCTTTTACGTTTTAAAAGCTAACAATTGATACAAAAATCGACTCGTTGACAACACGGTTAGAAAGGCTATCCAGAATACTCGGCGGGGATTAATTATGTAATTAATTGTCGACGAGACTTTTCTCGTTAACTCGTTAATCTTCCGATAAAAAAGTGACCTGGATGGATCAGGGAATTGATACTTTGAAATCAAAAAGGAGCAAGATGCAGCATTTACTCTTTAACGTCGCGCTTCTATGCCCCGTCATTTCATGACGTAGCGCAACGTTCAGAAGGAAATGCTGTACAACAATCCTCAACGAGGAAAAGTGTCATGGAGTAAGGCGGATTAGAGATGGAAGAGGTAAGAATGATAAAAGCAAACTTCAGGAAGGAATTATGAGAAAATGGGCCTAAAATTTCACGTTGCCAAGTACAACGAACTTAACCAGGCGTCGTGTACCAGCATATAAAACGTTGAGCAGAGCCTGAGAGTTATAAAATGACGATGAGCAAAGTTAATTTCGAATGATCTAAATTGTATCATGCAATGATAAATTCAGAGAGAAATAAATTGTCATGGTAGCTGGAACAGTAAAGTCAACAATGAAGTGAAATGACATAAGGGAAGAATCGAATCAAATTATAAGAATGTGGTAAAACAGGTGAGAGACCTACCTGAAGTGTTCATCAATCCATTAATTGAATTAAGCATAACTTGTTATGATCATGATAGGTCTGTAGATGGAGGGAACGAGGGAACAACCGTGAGATTACGGTGTGTCTCGGGCTAAAAAGGGAAACGAGAAAAGGGTCGTCTTGGTTGGCAGGTGTTGAAACATCATCCTTCATTGTGTTCGTATTTCCTTCCTCCACTGCCATCTTCAACCTTGTTTTCCATCTCTTACTGCTCGGCTACAATCTTGACCAGCGATCTCATATCTCATCGTGAAAAAGGAACTCCTAGAGGAGCTTCCTCCATCTACAACTTCAACGAAAAAATTTCCATCCATTCAAATATTGGGTTTGCAACTACCATTCTTGTTACGTTCATTTCTTAAAGCGAAAGTGAGCTTCTCAACCTTCGTCCACGATTTTGATCTTAAACTGCTTTCAATCTTGGTATTCTTACATTTTCTGTACGTATGCATTCTGAACAGAACCGAAACGTGATCTGTTCGCTTTTCGCCAAACAGTGTTGCTCAAATATTCAGTCACATACACGTGCGATGGTCGTTAATGCCAGCATAATTGCCATCCCCATACTCATCTCCATTGCCATAACGTTATGTACTTTTTGGTGGGTTTCGCGCGTGTGTATATGTATTCGTTTGTGTTTAGGTGTACGTGTGAGATCGAGCCAGAGAGCCAACTGCTGGTGGAGCAGACTCTAGCTGAGGCACGCGATGTCGCGACGTTGATGCTGCAAGAGTATTATCTGCTCCACGTTCCGTTTCCACATCCTGGAACAAACTTTATACAATTATTCGGAGTCACCTGGAGGTAGCATCAAGTTCACTGACCACCTCAGTAGAGTGCTAAAAAGTGTCGGTACAATACAGGAAGATAAGGTGTATCTCTACTTTGATCGTTTCAGTCATTGAAGATCTTCTATTACTGTTACTGTCAAATTTATAAAGCTGGTAATACTGAAGGCTTTGAAATAAAGAAACAGATCATCTCATTTTAAGCATCTTAAAGGCAATCTTTATACATAAAATAAAATTCGTGTGTTTTGAAATGTTTAAGTATTGATATATATAAAGTTTCTAACTGAAATGTGCATTAGTTTAGATTTTAGAGAAATGGTAATATCGTACCTTTCAACCATCAAAGTAGGGAAACACTCTAATTAGTAGCATTGACAGTGCTGATATCTGCTATATCTCAATTCGTTTGTAGGAAACAATTCTTATCATCAAACTACGTAATGGCCATTCTTTTTAAATTAATAGTATCAATTATAATATTATGATTAACATAAATTAATCGATGTTGCACGGTCACTGAAGGTTGGCATAATGTATACTATTTAGCTCCTCAAGAAAGAGTGGATGAAATGATGAATATTTTACAGAGAATTTATATAATAGATTAATTGCGTGTAATAAATAATTTATTCATAATACTTACTAAAAATGTCGAAATATGCACCGTGGACATATGTTTTATATAAAAAAAAAAGAAACAAGACTTTTTCTTGATCTATAATTATAAGATCAGAATATTAATGCATTTATAATATGTTTGCACAGACCACTGAAATTATTTGATCAGTGTGATCAAATAAGAAAATCATAATTCAGACTGAAGATAGAAAGTGCAGAAAAATGTATGAATACTTTGCAGAGAAACCGGGGATAATTGCTATACAGGAAATAACTTCTAATAATCTAGAAACTATTATTCTCAAATTTCGTAACTAATGTCTACTTTCAAAACAACATCGAAAAGAAGCTAATAAAGACACCACTCTAGAACAATTTTTCTGAATGATATAAAAATATAAATCGGCTATACAGATGACTCAGAATAGGGATGAAATAAAAAACACGTGCGAGAGGAGAGTATAAGCATGCAAATAAACGATTGAAAACCAGTCCCAAGATGGCAGATGAATAAACAAAAAATTAGAATGCTTTATTCTTCTTTACAAGAGTGAATATACTTTATTCGTAGCAATAAACAAAATTAATAAATGTATTTTATTTAAATATGCATGATATCGTCTTATCACAAAATATAGCTTAATTTAAAGGTTATCGACACTTTAACAATCTTCCTCCCTCATTGACTTAACAACGACCGCATACGCATTCAATTGTATCGTTCTCGACTTGCTCGCGTTGACTTTTCACTGTCGATCATAGGAAGGACATATCAACTATCCCCAGCTTCTTGCAATTGGTGCGTAATGAACGCGTTAAGAGAATTACTAACCAAACTCGTGCCGGTAGAAGAAGCAGACGTGGCAGCAGGGGTAGGCACCGTCAATATTGGATGATATTATCTACATCTGCGAAGCCGCATGCCCCAAGTTCTGCGCGAGACATTAACCGTACAAGTTCCCTCGCATGCGACGCTGCGACTTCCAACGGTGGTCGTCGTGGGAAATTACTCGATTCTGAAATGATGTTCATCAAATTCAATGTCACATAGCCCTAACCGTTCAAATAAACTATCACAGCTTACGAAATAGCGATTTTAGATTCAATAATACTGCTAGAACTTCAGCGACTACTCATGTCACCAATATGGCGGCATGCATCACGAGGAAGTAAATTCTACCAACTAAATTTACTCGTTAACTATTCATTGTATCAAAAATACTTTGGAACAAAACCTATTCAATATCACTCGATGTTCACAATTAGTAATTAGTATTTTAATATTTTGATTTTTTTTATAAAAAATATCGTCGTAACTTTGATTTTTGACCGTGAGCCTCTGACTAGATTGTAATGGTGCTAATTTCGTGTCAATAAATTGAATAAGAAAACAATTATATAGTTAATGCTTAACGTATGCATCTCTTTCTAATTCGAGGCTCATAAAGTCATTATACATGTATATAATATCTGAGCAAGGACGCATTTGCATTTGCCGCGGGATTAATCTCATCAATATTGCACTCATCTACAATTCGAGCATACCAAGGATGGCGGAATTGAGTCTTGCGCAAACAGTTTCCCTTTGTTGGGGATCAAGCTGCCATCCGACCGGCGAATCCCACGGATTCGCATAAGCAAGAAGACTGAACGCATCGTGCAGCATCTTTTTATTGCTTTCGCTTTTCCCGTCTTGTTGTCGTAAATGTAGCGACTGAGAGTAGAGCTGTCTGCCGAATTCTAACATTTTCTCGATAGCTTGTTTGTCACCGCCGCAGAGTTGTTTCTTGTTGCCCTTGTTCGATGTGTTCTCTGGACTACAACTGCCATTTTGTTGCTGATGAGTTTGATTGGTATTGTCGATCTCTGAGAACAGGTGAAATCTTGGTTAGACCAAGAACAGTTTTGTAATAATAATTGCGTAAACAATGAATGATTTCGTGAAAAGTTTTAAAGTAAGGACAGTTACTTTTTTCGCGAAATTTCTCACCCATGTCAACGTCTTCTCCATTCTGACATTTATACCCGTTTGTATTCAGATCGCCGTTCTGATAACCGTTATTGTTTCTGACACCGTTCACGATATTCTCTTCCATATCTACATCGTCCTCGATTTGCCCGTTGACAAACTGTTGTTCGCTGGAGCCGTTGATCGCGTTGCTAATGTTCATTTCCTCGACGTTGCCGTTCGTCGAGGACTTGGTGTAAGCCTTCGTAGACTGTATAACGCTAGTTTGATTAATGTTGGAATTCTGATAGACTTCGGAGTCGCTGCCGTTCACCATTTCAACGAACTGTCGACACTTCAAGGCGAAAAGAAGATTCGTGTCTCTCTCGAGAAGACCTGGATATAATCGACTCGTCAACTCTATGGCCTCCCCCATTCTACCTGCCAGTACCAATTTTAGAATTCCTGAAATGAAACACGTAAATTACCACCCATGCTCTGTATCAGCCATGTCAAATGAGACTTACTTTGCCTGTTTTTTATAGAGTTGAAGTCTTCTTCCAATACTTGACCAGTACTGTTAGCAAATGCTTCGGCAGTGGCACAATAACCGTGGTGAACTAAATATGTTGATACCATTCTGCAAATAAACAAGAAGAAAAAAGAAAAACTAACAAATACCTGATTGATCTGAACTTTTGTAATTGCATTAAATGAAATATAAAATTCAGAACAAGGAACACGATGTACTGTTCTCAGATTGTGTGACAAGACTCTTTTACTATTTTATGACTCAATATTGGTTTTTGTAAAGGAAAAAAAAATAAAATAAAGTATTATTTCAACAATTTTTAGCGACCTTACACTTCAGAAACATTCGGCTACTCCTGTATTTCGTACTTAAATCGTCTGACTGCTAAAAATGACGACAATAAAAAATATAAAGCGATTCGTAAAGTGCATACGTTTTTAATTATTGATTGGTCGTCAGTACTATCACTTCAACGCAACATTTTTACGCAGAAAATGAGACAAGAATGAGACAAAACTTACTTGTGGAGAACTGCTTGCCACTGACCGTGATCTGGCGTGGGATGGTTTATGATTTGCAATCTTGTTCGAACACGGAGTTCATTCAGCATGTCGTCAATATCAAACACAAACGGTTCTTGTCCGAAATTTGCCTCCACCACTTCTCCTGGTGTTTGAAGACCCACCGTTGGATACAAATTTGGCTGTAAAAGATCGAACATATTAATTAAAATTCGATAGATTCAATGGAAGAATGAATCGTACACACCGGAAGTTCAGTGAATGCGATACCAAGATGGTGTCCGTTCTTTGTGTAAAAGACAGTGTTATTAACAAGATTCACACCACAGCCAATTACGTCGCCGGTAGTGAATGTTGGCCCATAAGGTTGTCCTGTTCCAGAAGAACAGAAGCTGTGCCCATCATCGGCGTGGTACCCATAAGAGAGCCTGTCCCAACCTGGCAGCCTGTTTACGTTTACTCCATGTGCAGAGAGACCTACTCCCATGTATCCGTCTCTACCTTTACTGACAATCTTCACCTCAAAGTAATATAGACCACAAGCTGCTGGTATTGAGTGTGTTGTACGAACACTGGCTGCATCCTTATGAGTTTTACCATAGCCTGGAACAGAAATGCCATAGATTTATTAGATGGATGAAATAGCAACAATGATTTTACATCTCTAAAGTAAAATAAAGAACATCTCTAAAACAAAATAAAGAACATCTTTCATATATTATTTTAGTGTCAGATAAATCGCAATTTGGATAAAATCTTGATTTATTCAATTGTGTACTGTTCCTAAATTCTTTAATGATTTCATTTAATCACAGGTACATCGTTAATACATTTAGATGCACATATGTATAAATATGTTAGAATTACATATTTTTCCTTTCAATAGATGTATTTTATATGAAATTACTTAGACTTTAAACTTGAAATAGAGGAAACATAAACTAATCAATATTACCTTGTCATATTGTACCCAGATGTTTATTTCAGAAATTGCTCTGATGAATTACTTATTCCTTTAGTGCATCCATTAAAGAAATTAAAAGTATTGAAATTAATTACATAAAATTAATGCATGCTTAGATATAAATATGGATCATTTACTTTCAAGATATTGTTACAACTGATTCGATAGTTCATGTTCTCATTGTTAATTAAAGGAATACTGTATAAATGATTCTTGAAATAATTGTATCAAATGACAAGATGTTGACTTCTTTAGAGTTCTATTATTATTTATTGTATTATCAATATAGCATAATTTCAGTACCAATCATTTCAAAAATAATCTATTGTGAGACTATTTGTTACTAATGGAAGTTATTGTTATAACATAAAAATCACGTATTACAAACAAATATGCAATAATATTTTATAAATAATAGTGACAATTACATAAAAAAGAATTACATAGAGAATTAAGTATTAAATTTATATATATATATCGTTATTATACAAGTACAGAATGAAGACATTGTAAAAGAATGGGTAAGCAACGAAACTGTAAGACAACAATGCCACACTTTGATAAGTCAAATGAAAGCTATCAGACAACATAAATAATTGAGCTATGATGTCAATTGCAATCTGATCGTGAGAAATTTACACTTATATGGTCCGGACACAAATCGTAAATACGTAACAATAATCAACTTAATCACATATTTTCGAAATTCTATAATCACCTTCCGCGAGACTTAATGCTCGTTGAAGTCAGAAGCGATAAACTTCGAAAATAGATTAACCAGAACAATTGGAACTAAAACACTCATTAAGGCGGAAAAATCTATTCTTAATTGTTTACAGCGTCGACAACGCGATAAGCCTTCGAGCGTGGAACGTTGAATTTCTGGCGTTCGACTCCCAACAATTTTATTGATAAATATAACCGTGCAATGACAACGACACGTTGCAATATTCAGCAGCGTCACGCGCCACGTGCAACGAAACTAACAAGTCGAACATTTAAATGTAAAATATGTAAACTTGGAGATTAATCTACGACGAAGATGGAGCACTGGGAGGGAGGGAGCGGGGGAGAGAGGGAGAATGAGAGAGAGAAAGAGAGAGAGAGAACGAGAGACAGAGAAGGAGAGAGGAGACGAGTGAGAGAGGAAGAGTGAGAGAGAGAGGGGGGAGAGAGAGAGAACGAGTACGAAAAAGAGACAAGAGATGCGCGAGAAAAGGAAAGAGAAAACTAACTGTTCAAACATCGCAGCTGTCATTGTCATTGCGTCTTCCCCTACGCAGATTCATTTTTTCTGTCAATTCCAGAAAAAATCAGCCCGCAAGCGCCATGTATTCTACGGGGGGGAGGCTCGACGAACGGGAAGAGTACCCGTGGAAAATCCAGGAACACAACAGTGAATCGAGGCGATCGGGAGAAAGTCGAACGGAGAGCACGACCACGATCAGCTGATTCCTTTGTTTAGGTCGCTGACACACGCGAAACGGAGCCCTGCCATTTTCAATCGATATTACAAGCTCCGTCAACGATTCGTCCGTATCGGGCAACGATCGGATCCGATTGGCCAGGATCGTTCCGCGATCCTTCGACAGGGCCAGCCACCAGAGATCGAGCCAGATCAATCTCCGTGGCCACGGGAATATCTACTGTGGCATGGGATTGGGGGAGCAAATCGAAATCGTACCTTTGTAGTGAACACGAAGGTTGTTTTTCGAGAGGCCGATGAAAGTGTACTTGTCCTTGGAACTCCACGACCTTGGCAGCGGTGTCTCCTCCTCGTTTACCATCGGATAAAGAAGCTTTAGAGGATCGACGGGCTGGCTTTGCCCGGGATTCGTCTGAGAAACCTCCATAACACTCCGTTCCTCGCTGGTGGCGGCCATCTTTCGTCTGAGCAGCCCCACTACTCTCGCCCGTGGACTGTTCTTGACTGACTGCGCAACGGCCCTGCGCAAACACAGCTTTACTTTACCCTTCTGCGAAGTGAATCGCATGAAACTTAGATCGACACACTTATTCATAATAATTGCATATTCAAAATCCCCTGTGTCGACATCTAACGATCGATTGGGAATAGTTCGGGCAACTCGCCTGATAAAATTGAGCACTTCGCGTGCGATAACAAGTCGGGCTTGTTGCGAACGTTGTTTGTTTCTTTGGAATCGAAATCAAATTTTATCTTTCCGTTATCAATTTCCATGTATTCATAGACATACGATGAACGGTCAAATCGATTAACTGTTCTCGTATGAATTTGTAGCTCTTTTGAATTTTTGAAAATTCGTGTATGCCTGAGCGACGATCACCAATCCTGTTTTACATAGTTTGCAAAGTTTCGGAACAGGATAATAAAAACTTTGTAAAACCCGATAATTAGGAAACTCAAAGAAGAATATCAATTACGAAATAAAAGGAAAGTTTAAAAAGCGATGTAGATTAATTTCTCTCTTTTCTCTACTTTTTGCTTCGTGGAATTTATCGATTTGGCAAATGAGCGGTTCCAATAGAAATATTATGTAAAGAAAATAATTAACCCTTTCGCTTCGGCAGTCCAGTCAGCCGAAGTACTGTCACTGAACGGAAACGCACGCTAGAATTACACAGTGTGCGTGGTTGCTGTGTATACGATCTAATATATCCTAATGTATTCTAAGTATACAATCGTTTGAATGTTTGAAGTATATTGCGTAAAACGTTTTAATGTTGTTCAAGAAGCGATTAATCAACAGAAAAAGTTCTGTCGCTAACGATAAAATATATTACTGACTACAGATGGCACTCGTATGTGCATCATTTGAATGCCGCCTATATGCGGCGCTCGTACCCACAGATCATCTCGCGGGTGCCGCCTATAAGCGGCGCTCGAAGCGAAAGGGTTAAAGACCAGGAAATCCGATTTATTATTGCGAAGAACATATTATAGGGATTGAAATAGTTGTTAAATTTGACAAAATAAATGAGGAAGACCCAATCCCTTTTTTTTATATTAATGAATAATAACGTTTGATTTTTCAAGTGTATCATCTAAAGATCGCGCCACACCATCTAGAAAGTGAGGGATTGCAGTAGTTGGCTAGAAGTTTCAGCGTTTAACCGAGGATGGCGCCTAAATCTTTTTTCTATGTTTATTATTGTAATAACAGAAATGTAATGTTAATGAAGTTAATCAACAATACTGACTCATAAGTATTTCATGAACAGTCTGATATTGTTGTAAAATGTATTTAGTTACAATTTACACAGTATTTCTAATGATATCTTTAGTATCATTGGGATTACTGCAAGATGACACCTGAATAATTTGATAGCGTCTCCGTGTTTGTGTTTCCGAAATGGCATGTTGTCAAAGTTATTTACCCGATTATTTCTCTATAAATGATATTTTATCCAGCGAAGAACGTATAACTTGTAAAATTGAAGTCGAACTACCCGGATTAGGTAATAACTTGTTTACACGAAGTGCTATGCTTATTTGTAGCACAATCACATCATTGATAAATCCTTAGCTTTGTGATACGCATTTTAAAAATTGTTTTTGCGTTTGTAATACGTTTATTTCGTTAACGTTGACGTGTTCATTAATAATTTCTTAATCCAATTTAAAGTATGTTACATAACCTAATCTTTCGAGTCAAGGATATTTTGATTAATCTTTTGTAGCAAACAACAGCATATACGTTAACAATTATAACACGATTGTATTCTAAAGACACGTCTCTTGGCATTACTATAAAATATTTAATTATCTTTTTTTAAATTTGATTTATACTTACTTAGGTTTTCTGGATAATTCCTCAACATTCACTAATTTGAACATAGGATCTAAAGTGGAATTCCCATTATGGTTGGCAGGAGCTCTAAAAAATTTGCGGACCCCTGTAGTTAGTGTCGATATACCAAAAATATTCAAGGAAGGATATAGGTTTGTTTAAAATATTAAACACTACTTGTTCTAGTTTTGTATTAATGACCTTTAATTTTTTTAAAGTATTATTTATTTACTATGGAAGCTTTATCAATTTAAGTAATTACAATATTTCATATTCTGTAATTATTTTCATTTATTTATTGTTGTTTTCTTTATTCATTTATGTTTTAATATTTTGTTAGGGAAATTCTGGAGGCAGACGCAGAAGTTATTATTTTAAACAAATGGAACCCTTACTTTTACGAATTAGGCATGCATGTGATAAAATTAGGTGACAGGGAAACAGAACAAATAACAGAAAGTTTGTTGCAGGTAAACACGAGTCGAAGAATTGTTAATTCCAACAAGAAAATGCAAATGCAATAATGTTCTTTTCTTATTAAGATTTAAATGATAAATGTATGAATGGAAGTGATAAATAACAAATTCAGTAGTATTGATTTAGTTATTATTTATTTCTGCTCTAGCAATTTTAAAGTACATAACTTTAATCTTAAATTTTTATTGCTGTTGGATGAAATGTTAATATTATGAAACTTTATGTTTAGACATTTAAATCCCGTTTTCGATTAATTATGGACTGGGCCCATAATCCAGTATCAGACCCAACACAAGGAAATCAACTTCCACGACTTGAAAGAGATCTTTTTCTAAATGGAAGGAAAGCTAAAATCCGGCTGGTAGAGTGGTTAAAGATGGGCACTAATAGTATACTTCCGTCCGAAATTACAGCGAATTTGAAGAAACGGAAAAGAGCAGATTATGAACTCGAGTGACAAATTTTTTTTTATTCTTTTACATGAACACGAATATGTTTTTAATGAATTAATTATTTGGTGATTTATAATGAAATAGAAGAATGTATGAGATCTTATATCGAACTATTTTTGCATGAAATATTGAATGTTTTCAATAAAATAATAAAACAGCATCTTGACAGAAAAATTGCATTTTTTTGTTTATATACGATACAAACTTTTTCTACAACATTTAAATAACAATTGCGTAAGAAAAATGTGTATTTACAATTTGCTTGATGCGTAAGTTTATTGATTGTTTATGATGCCAATGCTTAGCTCACAACCCATGTAAAAATGTTTTTGTTGTAAGAATCATTCTTAATTTACAAAACGGTTGTTAAAATTAAAAATTTGAGAACATTATTTTTAAAAATCGATTTTAATTACAACGGGAACAATAAGAAGTGTAACTATAAATATTTTCATACACAAGCATTATATTAAATTTTAATTAACTTTTAAACTCTTGTAACTTAAATCTCCAACAATTTTCAATATCCATGGGCTGTAGTATATTTTACAATATTGTAATTATAATAAATAGGAAGATAATAAAATGATACATGAAAAATGTTGACAGTTGTAAGAAGTATGTGTTTTTTTTAACGTAACATATACCATAGAATAAAAAATTAATTTTTTAATATCCATTATTTTAATATATTTCGTCGATTAAATTGTTTTTTAAAAATAATGGAAAGCAAGACCATTGTCAACAAAAACATGTTACAGTAAAAAATAAATATAGAAAAAGATATGCAGAAACATGGTACAAGTTGTTCCTTAGTTTAACCAGTTTCCTTGTTTATTAATGACAATATTTATCACTTCCACTAATTTACAGTTTGCATGCTCCCGTCCGGACACGCATTACATAAAAAATGATATATATATATATATTATTATATTTCGCATTACGTATTTCTCGTAATGGTACATATTAAGATATTACTACATTAAATGTATTATTGCTTCCTATCCGGCCATAAATACAAAATCTACTAGAAGTCGCGTTGTACATTTGGAAGCAACGATTTATTTACTTCAATGCTTATTTACAACTAAATTTGTCTTATCACATTGTTAAACTAATATTAAACTCTGCTTTCGTGTAAGCAATCTTTCAATAATAAAATTTATTTATGTTAGAAATTGTCTTATTTGCTTTGAAGCTTAAAATATTCTGTGAAGTTGCCATTGTGCTCATTAGATATTTGTTGTTTGAGAGTTTCCCGAATATTATGAATATTGTAAAGCCGATGAAGAATAATTTCAGTCACATTCCAAATGTCTAGGGCATTATTAATAGCAAGCATGCGTACTTCTTTGCTAAAAAAATTGCATTGTAATGGCGTGTGCTCCTTTCTTCTGCGAGAGAGGTGCTAAAACTACTACGCTAATTGGTTTTGATTTATTATTGTGGAATGTCATCTGTTATGGACAGGGTACAGGACTAAAACTTACTAAAAAGTCTTCCTCAACATTTTCTGAATGTCCTGTATAATGATATTTTTTTTAAATTTTTCTGTATTATCTTATACGAACATTACAATTGTTTTGTTACAAAGACTTCTCTAATCGTTCTACTCTCGGTGAAGTTTTTTTTCCAACAAGAAAGAAATATAACTGAAAAAATGTTTTCTTAATGAGTCCTGCCTCATAAAATGGGATTAGTATTTCATGTTTTTAACTACTAAAATTATATCTTCTTTATGCAATACAAATTAGTTGACAACTTGAAAACTATATTTATTACCCAAAAGTTGGATTTAAAATATCGATTTTCAATTTTTTATTTATAAGTAAAAACTACTTAAATTTAATCCTGCTAATTAAGAATACAAGTTAAGAAATCCTGCATTGAAATCAATCAATCAGGATTCAAATCTTTAGAACACTTTATATCCTACTTTAAAAAAATTATAAATTTATTGGATAATGTATAAACTTCCATGAAAGTTTGAACAAGTTTTGTATTATTTTTCTTCAATTATAAGCTGTACATTTGTGAATGAAGATTGAATTTCGCGCTTTTTCTGTATGCGTGGTACCAACAACACGACATTTATATTGTTGGTACTGTGAAAGAAATATTCGACTTTTTGGTGCTTGATGATTTGAGATAGGACTCATTAAAAAACATTTTTAGATTTATTCCTTGTTACACGAATATTTGTTAAAATGGTAAAAATGTTTATAGAATCGTCGCAATTGGAAAAATAGAATCTGACATTTACAAAAATATTTGATTATTATTACATTCGATGATCACTGTGTCAGTATAATACAATATACAATTGGTATAACAGGGTAACAAGTTGCTTACCGCGATAACAAAAATATTCTCTGCACGAATATATTATAAATAATATAATTAATTAACCCTTTTCTATAAATGACAGTACACTTATTTCTACGTACGTAACAATTAGTGTTAACTATATTATTGTTGCGCTTGGAGGTCGGTCGTGTATGGTTGAAGAAACGAAGAAATAATCTTGTGGAAAGTTAAAAAATTGACATACTTAAAAAGGAAACAATCATGAAAGATTATTAAACTGTAGAAATCGAGAAAACTCGGAACAATCATAATGTTCTTGTTTATAAAATGCGAAGATTGTTCTCGGATTTCGATTTCGTTAATTACTAAATTTAAAAGCGAATTTTACTTACATGACCGTTGTACAAAACATATAGATAATTAATGACTTCATTTAATTATCGATTTTGATTCGAACCTACGATTAAGGTAATTAAGGATTAATTGAGCAATCCATTGAGCACCACTGTTACTCAATAAAACCAGAAATCGTACAGTACTTTCAACGGTTGTCAACTGTTCCCACAGTTGCAACGTAGATAATTGGATGCTCAAGGTCATTGAAGGGCCACCTTTGTTACGATGCTTAGTTGCCCTCACTATTATGCACATTATAAAAATAGATGTTCTCTCCACGATTCACAGTGAGGAAACTGTCCTCGAACAAACAATTAACGTTCATCCGATCATTTCGAGTTTTATTATAAAATACAAAAAGAAACTACCTTATCATGAATTATAAAAACATCTGAAACTGTACTCTCAACCCTGTGAAACATGAGCGTCAGATTAGAGATATCGTTTCGGTTTGTCACATGAGTAGAAATGGTATTTAAAAGGAATCACAATATCCCAATATACTAGCAAGATCAATTCTTCAAGAGTTCAGAGAATTGACTGCCAGTTTGGGATCTTTAGAGAACTCTACCTGACTCTTGAATATCACATTGTATTCAGTTGGGTGCTCGAAACTATTTAAAAATAGTTCCTACAATTTTTTATCATCTTGATATACTTCAAGACCGTTTCATAACGTTACAATTCTCTCTTTAGATATTTGAAATCATTCGATGTACTAGAAATGCATGAATAATTTCATTGAACAAAGTTCATTTGAAACTGTTGCACATTCCAACTTTACAGCTCGGATTATGCATATTACCTTAGTATTGCGCCAAATATTTTCAACCATTTTTCACTGTCCACCTTGACTCTATCTTCAAGGAACAGTTCCCATACATTTTCAAATGTGATTTCACGTACCACAATATTTTCTTGAACACTTGAACAGTGATTATACAAACAATTTGTAAAGGCTCAAACCAAGGAAAGATTTTCGATGGTGACATGTAAAGTGTTGCCATAAGATTTTATCCTTCCTTAAAAAAAAAAGAGAAAACAGTTTCTTCTTAGAAAAAGTCTTATCCGGAGTAAATGAAGATTTACAAGAATTTATGCGTTCCCATAAAAGGGATCAAACGTTATCCCGAATTCCGCAAAGTCCTCCGTTTCAAGATTTCACACAAAAATTAAGCTCTTGCAGAGATGCTTACACTTTGCCTTCTCACTTTCTGCAAATGTCCGTTCCAACATTCCCAAATCAGTAAGTACTCCAAATCGGTGCAAGTCAAACCAGCAACAGTTGAGAACAATTCACTTTAATTTTACAGGATCTTAGTCCTTAGAGTTTTTGAGGAACCTTTAAAAGGTGGATTCACTCTCTAGACTGGGCTCCTGTTTGAACATCCTGAATCCGGACACACTGGTCACGTCCTCTTGACTCTGAATGGGTGTTAGATCCCTCATTATTATCACGGGACTTCCCCCAGTCAGCATGTGATCTTGAGGACTCAGAGGTGGAACATTGGCAGGCGTCAACGGACTGCTAGGACTTTCGTTACTGCTCACGTAACTTCCAGGAGCGTTTGAGATCGGGATTGGCGTTACAGCACCGTTCACTTCAGCTGTGGCACCACCCAGGAGCATCTCTTGCAGCAGGTTGTCGATATGCGCCACTCCAAACAGTCGTACGAACTGGATTTGCTCAATCATTTGCCAGGAAATGGACTGCAGAGCTGGTAGAGTCAGGAGGATCTCACCGAATCGACCACGACTATCGTATTGTCTATCACTGATATAGTCCTCCAGGTTGATCTGAATCTGGTAGCGCAGTTGCTTGATTCGCTGCGGTTCGCTTAGTCCCTTTGCATCTATTAACAGACACCACACACAATTTTATGCTGTGCATGGCAACGAAGGGCTATGATCTTATTAATTTCGAGGACACAGGAGGAGTCTACATAAAGCAAACATTAGGAAAGGCAAGTTGATTTAAAGATATCCACTAGCTTCCATAACATAATTACAGTTATAGTGGATGATATAATGAATGTAATAATGTATCTCTGTTTAGAGGACTGTATTTGTAGATTTCTAGTAATAAGCTACTTTATAACTTATATTACTATGTAGAAATAATTAAATACTAAACGAGACAGCGTCTAGTACATTATATAGCAGAACACCGGAGAAATGTTTCCAGCAACGACAAACCTCCTATGAAATACAATTCAATGTCTAAATAAAGAAGCGAGCTTGAGGACAACTGTTTTTGGTACCCGATGACTCGACGAAATATTATTCAGGTCACCAGGAGCTCCTAGCCAGATAATCTTCAGCTTAAGAGGATCACGCCAGCCAGCTCACAGCAGGGCGACTACGATCTTCTGCAATCTATCGGAGAATGGCGGCGGTGACCGCACCGATGATCAATTAAATCTCATTGAGACAATCGTTCTCGCGTGCCCGGCAAATCATCGCTGGATGACACGCAAATTCTTCGTTCCGTTGGGCTGCGGATCGCGATGCGAGACTACTGAAGATCATCATTAACCCAGCACGCATGGAATCCCCTAATGGAAGCTTCATCTAATTACTGGACCGCCCATTTAATTGTTCGTTTGTTGATAAACCCAGGTCAAGTGGGAGTGTAGCCTCCGGAACATGTGGTTAGAAGACACCAAGAAAACTAATGCGGTCATTATATCCAATTTGATTGCAGAAGCAATTTTGGCACACGCCTAATAACGTACTATATAAAATTTTGTTTTGAGAGATAGACGGTTCTATCGATTACGATCAAATTTGACTATCCAAGATTATTGATACGTTTCGTTTGGCTATAGTCAACTGTTTGATGACCCCAGCTATCATGGATTTGAACTTAGACTGGCCTGTAAAGGGGTATCCCCTAAATTTATTGAGTTGTTAAAGAATTGAACGTAAGGAGATGTTTGATCTAGCACTGGGTAATAGATTAGTATTCAAGATAATGGTTCTTAGTGCTTAGGAGATGATGTACTCCACTGCTACTGAACCTAACTATTATGGATGCAATCTTAGAACCTAAATAGCTAGGGAATTGAAAGTGAGGAGATGTTGTAGATCATGATCAGCACTGCGTAATAGATTAGTATTCAAGATGATGGTCCTTAGTGTTTAGGAGGTAATGTAGTCCATTGATTGGTGACCCTAGTTATGAAAATAGTTTTGCACTTGTAGTAGTGACGCGGAACAGTAGTTGGTCTTGTAGTAAGGCATCCTCAGGGTTGATTGAAATACTGGGGAAATTAAATATTATGAGATGTGCAGCATGGTGGCCCTGTGCAACAGGGGTTAGTAGAAAAACAATAAAGGATGAGATGATAGAATAACGTGGAACAGGTTACTTACTGGGGTCAAAAAAGACGATGGCTTTTAAGCATGCGAATTCGGTGTCGTCAATCTGCACCTCGTTCAATGGTTTCACCAGCTCGTCCATCACTCTGACGCCGACCTTGCTCATGTCCAGATCCTGATTGCGACCCTCTGCGGACAAAGATATGACTGATAACGACGGTTAAGCCGTCCCTATCGTATTCAGCTACCAATCGACTGAGCTCGGATGAGATACGAGTGTACAGAAAGCTGTGGAACCCGACAACCAGTTTTGAATAGACCCATCCTGCACTCATGCTACTGCATTTTCGCAACGTGAAGGCCGAACTCAGTCTACTAGCTACTCCCCCAATACATGGTCGTGCAACTTGCTCAACGAGACTGTCGATGTCCTTTCTCTGTTGAATTTAGCTTGTTTCTCATCGGTTTCAAGCCTTGATATTTGGCGAGAACGATTGCTATCAGTGGTGTTAAAAGAACAGTCTAAATTAAACAAATATTAACAAATATCTTCGAAGGAATTAGTGAAGTCTTATGTTATTTGTTAACTAAATTATAAAGGACATTTTCTGCATCGATTGTCTCGCTTTAAGGGGTTAAATTGTATAAAAGTGCAAACATTATACGAACAATTGTTTTCCACAAAAATTCAATTGAACTGAAATAAATATATATGTATATGAGATGGATAACAATGAAATAAGACAACCGAACTTTTGTGGAACGATGTTAAAACAATGTTAGTTTTTTTTAGAAGATAGTTATTGTCGTGCATGCTGTTATTCACTCACCCATGTTTTCCTAATAATTATGCCATACCTGTTTACGTAAGTGCATAATTTTAGAAAAGTTGTTTACTTCGAAAATTCCTTTGTATTTTTACAAACGAGCACGCGAATGTCAGAATCAAATAATTTACAAATAATTAATAAGTGTAAATTACGTATTTTACATGATAATTTTGTATGAATTCAGATAAAAGTACGCTATCTACCAAGAAATTTCAACGATTACATGCTTCTCTGTACGATTTCGTTCTCTCCAGATCCCTTATCGCGGGAAATCTTATCTATCGATTGTATTGAGAGATGAAATAATACAATGGTAATTTTTATCGCGCATGACTGTATTTTTAGCTGTTTCACGATTCTGTAAAAAATATTTTGACGCGATAACGGTCAACTGATATCATCGATCAGATAAAATTAATTTTTTTTACCATAAAACAATAGCGATCGCAATTAGAAAAAAGTGGTATTAAATGTTAGTAATAATTGTGTTATTATCATCATTGTCCCCGATACTATTTAATTATAGACGCATTTGTATATTATTAAATTATTCACAATGTTCTACAAATGGTACACGATGAATACGCTAATTTTCCGGCTCATTAAAGTTATATGAACTTTAGATAATTTTTTAATTTCAAGGCCACTTCTAGATTGCTACGCTTTATTATCACGAATTAAAAATTGAAGGCTGAAATACTGTTATTAATCTAAATTCGTCAATTCGGCATTATAGCAAGTCATTTTTGGAAGTAGTGCTAGTAGAATTACTATTTTGATGCATTGTTAACACAGCTGCATTCTACATTACCGACAGAAAGATTGAACAGGGGATTCCCTAACGTTTAAATTTGCGCGGGTAATTTAAAAAAGCAATTAGAAAGTACGATGAATTAATAAAAATCTTTTAAGTTTGAATCGAAAAATACAAGTTAATACATTTCGTTATATTGATTGACATAAAAAAACTTTAATGTCTTAACAGTAAGGTCGACCATTTATGAAAACAACAGTAAATTATGACCTCGAGCATACTATAATATAAATATTTCCTCACTGATAATATTAATTTTCATTTCAATTCGATTCGATTGTTGTTCCCAGTTGCTGAATGTTTTTCTTAAACATTCGAAAGCAACATTGTTCAAAATTCGCCCGCCAAATTAAAAGAAATAAGGTAGCTGACTAATTTTAGTAAGAACAGACACTAAAGCCGATCCCAAGTCGGGAGATTCGAAGGAAGGACGTACCAGGACAGTTTTTCGTAATGATGCAGTTGTTGCCAAGCAGGAGGACGTCCTTCAGCTGCATGCTGCGCCTGGCCACGCCAAGGAGAAGATGTTCGCCAGCGTGTGCCCTCAGAAGGGCGACCTGATCGTCCAAGGTCAACTCGCTGAACGCCGGTATATACTTGGCCCATTCGACTAGGATCAACAGCTGCTGCTTCATGCTGTCGCAGACGTCGTTTATGTTCGCGATCTGCTTCGTACTGAGATCGATGTCGTTGTTCGGACTGCCTAGCTGTTGGCAGTACGCTCCAGTTACCATAGGGCAACTAACAATGTGTGTGGTGTTTCGGAATATACGGAGTGACCCAAAAATGCTTTGTTAAGTTCAAGAGAATTTGACTGATACGGTACATTTCAGAGAAAATGATCAGTCTCTCTTGATCGGCTGCTGGGATTTGAATAAAAATTTATTATGATGTAGTGTACACAAAATTAGAGGGTGTTTAAGTCATCAGTTTGCTAATTTTCAATTTGTTTATAAAATACGAGTGTTAGAAAGTTACCCTTTTTGATAATTTTCATAAAAGGCTATGTGCTATACTGTGGATGTAATTTTCTATTTTGAAAAATATATATGTTGGGTTAAAAAATTTGTTTAAACGAAGGTCAAGTTTTCTACAGTAGGACAAAAAAATGGCAATCGAATTTTATAAATATATTCCGAGGTAAAAATTCATAAATACAGCCAGTTATCAAGAAATATAAAATTCGAATTCTCGTATTTTACAAATAAAATCGAAACCAGCAAAATGATGACCAGAACTACACTATACTTCATTTTGTATTTACAATAAAAATTATAACTCGTCCTGATCACATGAATCGTCCTGTATACAAATTCTATACACAGTGACTCATGCACTTCCACGTACGCAATTAAAGTAACAATCCAGTGTGAAAATTATATATATGACTGCTGTTTGCTCGTTTATGCTGCCTATAATTATTCTCACTTCTTTATAACATAATTGCACGAATCCCAACACACAAAATTTGCAATTTTTCAACAAAGTAATGCGTCAAAACAAATTTCTGTCAACGAAACCCTTCCAAACAGGCATTAACAAGTAATAAAAGCTTCTATTTCAGTCAAATATTAATTTAAATTGTTTATAAATATTGTAAAAAAGTGGAGTTGAATTTAACCGTTTTTAATTATTTATTTTGAGTTTTATGTATTGAAAAAATTTTCTTTATGGAGGATTGACGCTATTTTATAACAGAATGGTGTTTCAATGGCCGCAGCAAGGAGTTCGATTTCATTTACACACGCAGTTCAAAAGCGATGATTCCTCGCAAGGAAAACAGCCGGATGTCTTTCCGTTTACCGCATTAATATACATCATGAGGGGCCAATATTCACACGGGTCTCATTAATTCTCTTTCTTCTCGTAATTATTGGGAGCCGCGCATTAAATCCGTTTGATTAAACTCGGTAAACAATGAGCAAGACATTGAACGTCTCTCATTAAACCAGTCGGCCGAATCGACTAATGGATTAGCATGTCCCAGCCGATTCGTACAGGCCCTGTCAGAAATGCCCATTTTTCGGCGTCCGATAAAGACGCGAGGCGACCAGTCATGGAAAAATCCACAAGAAATATCCATATTTGTTGTTCGAAGAATCGTCTACATTCGAACCGTTATAACTTCACGAAAATAAATCATAGATCAATAAACCTAGACTCATTTTAAAACCCGAAGCTTCTACTTTTGATCCACATTGTTCGTTATTCCTTAAAATCTGTGTACTCTATATGATAGACTGGAAATCGAGGACACGTTTTCTCTCGAAAATGCTTGAAATTCAAACGTCTCTAAAAACATTGGAAAATTATTTTCGTGAACGATTGTACCACGGATTTCAAGACTGAAGCTTCCTCGTTGCGATGACATTCCAAAATTTGATATATGTTTTTTTAAAGACATTTTATGCGGTAGAAATGACGAACAAGTTGAATCGTGCGAAAGTCTCGTGACGATTGCGGTACACTTTCCGCTCGAGGTTCGATAAAACGAGCAAAGAATATCGTTGATCAATGTTTCGGTGCTCGTTGCAAAGCACAGACTTCACTCTAGAAATTCGTGTGAGCTTCGTTCAAGAAAGAAAATTGTATAATCTCTGTATGGCGATTCAAATTCGAAAAATTCTTTAAAAACGATCGTACCTTCTTGATCACTTATATACTGGAGTAAAGATATTCTAAGAGAAAGCATAATCAAGTGATCTGAAAATAGATGCTTTAAAATGAGCCCAGGTGTACTGTTCTACGATATCTTTTCACGGGGTTACGATTTCTTACCGGAGAGACAAGAATTTAGTATGTTCGTAGTTACAAGTTGTATTTTGCAAGTTGCATTTTGCAAGTTGCATTTTGCAACTTCGTGAAATTAAAATTTTGTAACTGTCGATTAGAACTGACCTCGAGGGCAGCGCCGACTTGTCTGCTGAGCATCTCGGCCTGAAGAAGAGACACCACCGACAATCCGCTCCCGTTGCTACTTTGTTCTTCGTAGCTCGGCCTTCGACAGCTTATCCGATCCCTTTCGTTCTGTACGGCTGAAGCAAATCCAAAGAAAGAGAGATTATCATCCACCTGTTGCTGTCGCGACAATTCTTCAGATGATTATTAAGGCGGCAGCACCAATCGTCAATAATTTATTTCAAAATTTGATCGATCAAGAAACTGTTGTCACAACTGTATATTTTTAATTAGGAAGTTCCATTGCTCACCTTCCTTCTTCATGCCAGCCTTGAAACATTTCCGTAGTCTGCAATACCTGCACTGATTCCTCTTGTCCTTGTCCACCACGCAGTTCCGACTGAACCTGCAAAAATCAGAACATTTACATTATGTAAACAAATAAGGACATTCTATTTTCAGTTAATGAAAATCACGAATGAAACAGAGACAACACCATTCGAATCATTCTCCTTTGTCAGTTCGTTGATGTTTGTATAAGTTTGTAGCTTTAAATTATTGTTAATAGTATTCCGTTATTATTTTGTATTTTATTATTTACTAAGGATTTTGTTGTCATTATCCTTGTTATTTTATTTTGTACATTTTACTATGATTATTATCATTACTATCATTCGATTGTCCAATTATTGATCAAACTAGTAAAATTCTTATTTTGTTGCATATTATGGCTGTAATTTATTTTACAATTGTATACAAGTTTCTCTACGATCTATCCTATAACTGTATAAAGATTTTGCTGCAATGTATTCTATAACTGCATCAAGATTTTGCTCCAATGTATTCTATAAACATATAAAGTTTTTCGTTGATCTTGGAGCAGTAATAAGTGTTAATAATAAATGTCCTTGTTAAGTAAAACATCAACGTGGAAAATTATTCAGCTGCAACGTATGCGGTAACTGCACATCATAGTTGCATGCAGAGCAGCGATCTTTTATTAAAATCTCAGTCTTATCAATTTCTTTCGAGTCCCCGAACGATACAAATGCATGAACTTCAGCTTCCAGATCTACGTCAACCATGCGCAATTATGTACTTCTTTTTATTTTCATTAATTCAGAAAGCTTATGTCGCTGCATCTACATACATTTACGTTACGGTCGCGACATGATTTATCGTGGTCCCCGATTCCATCGTTTACAATGTAATGCACGCATACGTACGCGGCGCGATGGAAAATTAACGTGTTTACCGATTTTCTCTAAAACCGATTAGCAAACAGCATTATCCAACAGCTTCCAGACAAATTATATTACCTCTAGCCGGCTGCGAACCGCCAGTTTTTCATCGCGTTTCGCGTTTTACGCGTCCCAGTATAACATTATGATATACATATAGTTATTCAGAGAAACGAGTCCGAGCAGATAAACAGAACGTCGGCGTGCTACGCACGTGATAGACGCAGTGATTCGTTCGCGCTGAGCCAATCGAACGATCCACACGAAATCGCGTGCATTTGTTTATAATCCTATCACGTTGTAATCCGAAAATAGTAAACTATCGACGAACTTTTAAATTATTGTTGCTAACTCGTTCAAACGGAAACCTTTTAATCTGCCGATTGGATAATACCGGTTGCATCGTAATTTATCCTCGCTATCACTGACTTCCTGCTACTGTTCTTATATTTTTATATAACAATTTTTACTTGATCTTATATTTTCGTATAAAAATTTTTATTTGATTTGATACTTTGCTATAACTATTTTTATTTGATCTGATATTTTGGTATAGCAATTTCTATTTGATCTTAAATTGTCATACAACAATTTCATTATATTTGTTGCATTTTTTAAATTAAATCTAGAATCATGAGATCAATTTATTTCTGCATATACTATTTCAGATTTTGTATGTTGCAATTATGACTGGGAAACTATATTCTCTTTTGAGTTACGTCTCCTGAGGCATTTTATGAATTTCTTGCAATCTAAGAAAGAGAAAAACACAAAAATGCTGCCATTATTATTTTATATTATTATTTATATTATTTTTATCTTATTAAAAATTCGTTACGGATTTAAAAAAGCAAATATTGTTTCCGCTTGTGCTATGATATTGCGAAAGAAAATATTCATCATCTGTTGCTACAGTAAAATTTTGCAATAATTTAAAAAAAAAATGTTGGACACACTTGCTGCTACAATAGAATAGAGCTATAATTATAAAAAAGAAAATATTATTACGATTTTGGAAAAGGAAATGTTGAACACTTGCAGTTAACAATAAAATAACTCTGTCATAATGTTTCAAAAAATAGGTGAATGGATGATTGCACGGACCTGCAGGTGTACAGATGATTTTTCCTGACCGACCGCCTGAAGAATCCTTTGCATCCATCGCAGGAAGCGGCGCCATAGTGTTTTCCAGTGGCTCGGTCCCCGCAGATCGCACAATGTTGTGACAAAACGCCACCCACGCCCGATCCTGGCAGCCCGAGGACCGAGCCTCCTGCTGCACCTGCTCCCATGCTCAGATCGGCGTCTGCAACATTGTAATTGCACCTGTTTAGTCGTGCAACTTCGCTTCGCAACAGCAAAACTTCTGCTCGGTCATTAAACCCTATTCAAACAAATTATATGTATCTTATTTGTTCCACGAGCAAACGTCATACGTTTGATTAATTTCAATTATTATTTACTGTTTGCTGGAATGTTAATCTCAAATAAATGCATGGAGCGATCTGTAATGTGATTCTAAGGATTAGGAGTGTGTAGAAGTAATATCTTCATTTTCAGATTGAAAGTTTTTAACCATAATACTGATTAAATTTATTGTCCATATATGTATTAACATTGACTACATATACTGACTAAATTTATCGAGTATAGGTACACTGATTGAATTTAATGACTTCAGATCGATTGAAATTATTCAATTTATTGGACTGATTACATTTATTTCCTAAATATTAAACTGATTAAATTTATTGACAAAATACTAAACAGTGATTAAATTTATTGACCACACACTGATTAAATTTATTGACTGTAGACTGATTAAATTTATTGACTGTATATTGATTAAATTTATTGACTGTATACTGATTAAATTTATTGACTGTATACTGATTAAATTTATTGATCATATATCGATCGAAATTGGATCTATACTGAATACATTTATTGACTATATACTAATTAAATCTGTCAAGGTTATGTCAATGTTAACAATTAAATCTGTCAACTACACAGCGCTACATTTATTCGCTATACATATACTGATCTTTATCGACTATACTAGTCGTATAATTTGAATATTTATTAATACCGATTTATAATTAGAAATATATAATTAGGATAATTACACTACAAACTAATTGAATTTACCGATTGTGTAGCAATTCAATTTATAGAATTTGGTTAATCATCTTGTTACTTACAATTAAAATAAAAATCTAGCGTCCAGTATTGGTCCAACAAATACAAACATTTATTTATAATTATCTATTTCCGAAATCTATGGTTCGACAGCTCTGAGATGAATCAGAGTTTTCTGAAGGGACATGTTCGAATCGAGAGTGACATCCTTATCGTCGAAACATCATTATTTATCCGTCTAGACTCGATAAGACCGCCACCGCGCTCTGAATACGTAGATGTCCGTTTGTTAGAGTAATGGTAATACCACGGGCATTTTCGTGTCGACGTTGACACTATTGACATTGTCCGCGGTAAATTTTCCGGAAATGTTGCCTGCCTATCGTCTTTTCAGATCGGTGTTCTGGGACGTGATAATACTAATCTACTGGTTTCGTGTGCAGTTTCGTTTGAACGAATTATCTAATTTCATTATACTGAATTCATCATAGTAATCTCTCAAACCGGTCAAAGTCAAATGTAAAATAACATAATTCTTCCGCAAAGCTAACTCAGGTGATTTCTACCTTTTTGGAACATTTCCTTAAACTCTTCGTTTGTTTATAATGCTATACAATCAACTTTGTACTTTTTATTTTGGACAGATACGGATAAATAATTATGTAAACGATAAGTTAACTCCGATCCGAATTCATATTTATAAGAATTCATCTATCTAGATAAGCATTGCATATTAATGTTCTAATTACAATATCTCTATTGCACGAAGCGCATAAAATGATTTAATGATTGTGGGCTACCGTGCAGCAGCAAAAATATTGCCTCGAAACCTGGCATCCATTCATAAATCAATTTTCAACTCTAAAATTAATAATCAGGAGTAACTTCTCGATCCGAGAGCACCGTGCATTCTCAACCCTTAAATAAATCTTCGCCGTTTGAACTAGTTTGTAAATTAATCAACAATCGTTCGGTGAAATAAAGAAATTAATTTTCGATTCCACCCTTCGAACAATAAGATGCGGTTTCTCTCTTTTTTACGAGGTGAAAATAACAAGTTGGGTCAAGGCGGGGTTAAACATGCAAAGTACTCGAGGTCCTTGAGATAATATTTGAATATTCCTGATAAACTATTGCGAAAAGGCCTCGTGCTAACTGCCGAAGCCTCGATAACGTTAAATCTTGAGCTTTCAATATTTATTGCTAAACTGCGCCGACAGCCGCTATTAATATTGTTTTGTGGTCACTTTATTGCACACGCAGGCTAACTAGTTGCATAAAGCAAACTAACATCGCAAGGAGATGCATTGAATACTGTATTCTCAGCTGTAGTTCGCGTATGCATCAGTCATTTATCCTGACAATTATCGTCTCCGTTAGAATTTCCATTTCAACTTCGATTAAAAACGAAAATTACATGTTGTCGCGCGAAGATTACGCGTCTCCCGGGCATTTGCATTTGAAAAGCCCGCCATGCTCGTGCGATGGCGGTGAATTTGAATGTCAAAGATAGGATAATCGAAACAAAAAATTGGATGAAATAAGAAACAATAGAGATAAGATTGTACGAATTTTATCTGAACTCATGATATTTCGAATCTAACGTTTTGCAATTTAGTTTTATCGAAGATGTATCATCAACAATATACTCATCAAGTCATTTTGTAACAGAGTTGCAAATATTCCATTTAGATTATGTCAATAACTGATTACACTGAATCTGAGATATCAGGGTTGCAATATTATTGTTAAAGAAAATTATTTTATTCGTAGCTCCATCCAACAGAGAAATTAGACCTAATCTAACCTCTTGATTTAGGCCCAGATCCAACCTAATTAGGAACAAAGTTGCAAGAAGTTGCCGTCGGAGCAATTTACACCAACAAGAAGCGATATACAGGTGTTGAATGAGGGTTAATCGTTCTAGAAGCAGAGATCTGGAACGGGTCAGCTTGTGACATCTCGTGACGCCAGTGTTAAAGGACTCGTTCACCTAACTCCGGCCAGAAAACTATGCAAAATCTGCGGGAGATAAACGCTGAGAGGTCAGTCGGCCGCGTGTCGCAAAAACTGTCGTCGAACGTTTCTTTTTCTGGCCCGACAATGTGCAGCCAGGATAATATCATGCACACGACGACGCACAGATATCGTCGCCGCGGAAAAAACTTGCGCCGGGCCTTGGAATAATTTATAAAGAGCAATTCATCGCGCTTTATTGCCGTACTATTTTCCTTTCCTGTTCAATATTCATCCATTTTCCTATATTGCCCGCGTTACGAAACTCCTTAGCCGGCATCTCGCCCTCCAACCCCAATTGGTCGTCACGGTAGACTATAAAGACGGTATTGGATCTAATTTAATCGGGCTCGAGATCACTTGTTTCGGGTCTTTATCCCGAACTTAACACACTTAAGTTGCTAATAATAATTTGGTAATCTTAAGTGGCTACATTTAAGTCGCAAAACTTAAATTGCTGGTCTCAAATTGCTAAACTTAAGTCGCTGATCTGAACTTGGTAATCTTAAATTGTTGAACTTCAGTCACTAAACTTAGATTGCTAAACTTAAATCGCTAAGCTTAGATTGCTAAACTTAAGTTCCTAAATTGAACTCGCTGACTTAAGTCACCAAACTTAATTCGCCAATCTTATCTTGCTAGCCCTAAGTTGCTAATCTCAACTTGCTAATCTCAACTTGCTAACCCAAAGCTGCTAACCTTAACTTGCTAACCTTAAGTTGCTAACCTTAACTTGTTAATCTTACAATTTCTGTTCAATTCGCATACTATCTTTATGTAATTGTTATTATCTTCGAACATTTGAAACCAGTGAAAAAGGAATACGGACGACACGACCGAAAATAAACTGGTGGAATAATGCACGGCCTTGGTGACAAAGCGGAAACCATCGACTATCGGAGCGTCTTTTTTCTAAATGTGGACACACTACATATTAGTCTCTGACAAGTAAAAACTAACCGAGGATATTGGGCGATGTGATCGATATTCGGGCATCTTAGAATTAATGATTCAACGATTGATAGTAACATTTTTTAATTATCATCTCTTCAACCGGCGAAGTCAAACTGAATTTTTAAAAATGGCTATTTATCATGTTTGTTTTTATTTAAGCGAACGGTTCGGTTGTTTGCCGATTGTTTAGAGGATTTCCCGTTTTCGGGTGATTTTATTATCTTCATTATCTGGACGGAGATCTTTGATCAATAAAAGAGAGATTATGAAGTTGATGGGTCTTTATTTAAAATATAATACCACTGTAATTATTCAGAGTGATCGAATGTCTTGTAAAGAGCACGCCACGCACGTCCGCCATTTTGAAGATAAATGCTCAACAACGACGATTGCTAATTGTTGAAAAAATATTACCGGAGACTTTTTTAACTGCAGAATTGGATTCTCATTAGTAAAGACTCCTTTCCAGAGTGAAAATTCGGGAACCCAAATGGCGCCGATTGCGGCAGCCACACCGCCATATTGCGAGGATTCATCGAAGAATGGTTTAACCTCCGATCTATTTTCTATTCTATCAATTTCTATAAACAATTGCGTTATATAATATCCGGTAACGGAAAAAATACCACCTGACTCCGGCAAATATCGGCAAACACGTCAAGCATTGACTTGCAATCACTTTCATTAAACACTCGTAAAAATGACGTGTTTTATGTACACCATAAATTTACGCCGGGGAAAAAACAACTAGCGAAACAGCGAGGCGTTGCGCGCGCAATCAATTTTTTAAGCTTTATTTTCGGTTTGTTAACAGTAACGATCGAATAGTTTATACACGAGCGGCGGCGGCCTTGATTGTCTTCGTTTCAGTTGAATAAAGTTTGTTCAACGGGGCACGTATTACGCTGTCCCGTCGGATAGCGCAGCGAAAGCAATCGGTTGGCATAAAGTTTGTTGCGCTCGCGGATAAAACCGAGAGAACGACGGCCTATTGTTTATTTAATAGACCGAATGATGTAACAACAATAAATTCGGTAGGAGATCGTCCAAGGTTCGAGTACAATGCGCTCGAAATGCAAATAGAAACGGCGGTGATGCTCCCGGCGAACGATATCGTTCGGTAGAAAAATAATTTCTTTGTTTTTCGAGGTTTAGAAGAAATAATGTGCTCTTACGAAAAACTTTACCGAAGCGATGAATCCTTGCATAACGAAAGAATCTGCATGCGATGTCTGTTCTGAAAGTGTCCTGATCACGAACCACCGTTTACAATTAGTCTTCGGGGAATTTTTAAATAAATATTTGCCGATTGTAATATTTAAAATTAAGAGGAACAACGTAATATCGGTGTTTCAACGATTTTTTGTTTAGAAAGTAGGTACGAAAAAACTATTAATAGTACTTTTCATTGCAGCGCCTCCTACGCCATTGTAATTGATCTTAAGGGCGGGAAAACTGGTGAAATTTGAAACTTCATCTAAAATGAAGAGAATTTTTGCGAAGAAAATTGCTATTCTAGTATTATTGCTATTTTAATGCATTATTTCACTAACAAATGTAATGTTTAGCTGTAAAAAAAGTTAATAAGTACTTTTTCAATCATATTTTCTACTATTCTCCATCCTGTAACAATTAGAATCAATTAAAAATGCAGAAGACCGTACGAAATTTAAATTATGCCGCCATTTTATCACTGGTTCCGATTATGGAATATTTAAAATTAATATCTGTTTATTTTGTTTATTTATTTCTGGGTCCAATAACTCTCATGTCTTTGTGGAGCGAATGGCGGGAAAACGCGATTCGAATTGAATTCTTATTTTGTTACGACAACGGTAATACGACACAGTGCTATGACGGTACCAAAAATTCTGACCATTGTCGCACAACGTGATATAGCCGTCACGTACAGGCATTGCAGAAAACACTGGCAGAGGAGGTAGAACAAGTTGGTAGTGAATTGCGACGATTACGTCACGAGGGTCAGTTCTGCATGTCATCGCGCGTCAGCGAAATCGAGCGTAGCCTAATGATTCCCTCAGAAATATATCGGTGCAACAAACTTGCAGTACCGTATCATTATATTAAACAAATTATTCGTTCTCGATCATACTGGTTAAACAATTCGAAGTTATCTATTGCTCGTAAATTGCCAGGCAATTATTGTCGCACGTTCTTCTTGACGTCAAACTTTCTTCGGTCTCGACTTATAAACCAGATTTGAAATCCAAGTTTGCAAGTTCGGTATACACAGAACTACACAGAACGAACTTCGATATAAAGATCTTCCTACACAAATTCGTACAGAACTTTTGCAAGACTGTACTCTGGCAATCGAGCTAAATAATATCTAGACGCAACAAACGATAGTTCGGTAAATATGTTGTTTCACGCTCGGCAGAAGGTTTCCACAGCTTCGTGGCGTATCGAGACGAATAATCGCAGGCACACATAATCGGAGAGACGCACATAATCGTCGGAAGATACAGCGAATAGGGTCAGGAACTAGACTTTGGCTCGAGTTAAGGCAGGTCTTGTCCACTTCGGTATGCGCCGCAAAATAGAATCGGCAGCGCGTTTCATGGAACGTGTCGCGTTCACCGCGAATCCGCGACGAAATTGAAATCCCGATTCCGCACCCCTGCGAAACGGAAAAGAAAAAAAAAATTGACGATATCAGCGTCGCTAACGTAGCCACGTAACCATTTAGATTGTCGTCGTGCGAACTCCTTGCAAAGTAATGTAGAGGGAGAAAAGGAAAATCTTCGATTTTGAGGTTAAGTCGATCATTTTTCTAGGGACTTTTGAGGTTAGAATTCTTTCCTTGGAACGTATATACTTATTAGTAGACTGCGGAACTTCGTGCAAAATAAAAATGATATAAGTTGATTGTAAGAAATATAAATTAGGGAAAAATGTCTTCTCCCTTTTAATAATCGCAATAAATTGGAAATAATGTAACAATATTCTCAAATATTTCTAATGTCTTATTATCTTTTGTAATTTTACTTTATTCTTTTTTTTATGAATGCATAAATCTGCAGTCCGCTTATTTAAAGATGGCGTGATTATTAACAGTGATTTATGACCGTGATGGTGATTTTTTTGTTTCGACTGATTTTGCTACGATGATTACATCTGTGATTACATCGTATGCTTCGTTTGATCTTTAATTTTGATCGAGGAATTATTGTTTACAAAATACTTCAGTATATATAATTTATATAAAAATCTGTATGACAGAACATATTTTTAAATTAAAAATCAAAATTAACTGAATTCTTCGCCTCGATTTCATAACAATAAATAGTAATATTTATTTAAATACTGTATAAAAGTGCAAACAATTTCTCTCGTATTCCTTCAATTATAAGAAATCAAATTTGAATTAATTTGAGACATGAATAGAAATTCACGCTTCTCTATGTTTCTTTATCGCACCTTCTATATTTACAAGATTTTCCATCCTTTGCAGTTGTTTATGGAACAACGTCCACGTTTTCATTATTTAATTGATTCGCGTTAAACATAAGTACAGGTTAGTATTACAGGCCAAAGAACAGTTATGCTGTTCACCAGTCGAAGACATTCACGAAAAATCACGAATCTCTGTAAAGAATCACTGTGATCAATCGAACGTGATCGAATCGTTAATGATTTCGAAATAGCAGTTTGTAGCCATCGCTAATACTTATACAATAACAGAGTATATATGATCTAAGATTCTCTGGGAGCTTTATGAAGAGGCTTGGATTGTCGACGAAGTGTTTGAAACGTAAACCGTGTTAACAAAATCCGTCGTTTAGCCGGGCGCAGTTACGAGGGAATAATTGGTCGTTAGTATGGTACTCTCGTGCAACACGTGCCTCTTATCATTACGATGCGCGATCGTCGAGAAAATAACGCGGAAAGAAGAGGAACGACGGGCAAGGAAAACGTCGCCGATCCTGAGAACGCATCATCGATAGGCCCGTTACAGTCTCCTCGTATCTATCTATTTTTTTTCTCTCTCGCATCTTTTTCTGTCCCTACGCCGATGAGAAGCATTGAGCAACAGGTTGACACCGAGCCGGTGAACCGGCAATTTTATAACGCGCCGTCTTGAAGGCAAAAAAAAAAAGCGATGCTGGAACGACCGACTGCTGGCCGGGCCTTGATCCCTCGGATAACATGCTCCGGGCACGCATAACTTTAATGAAACCATCGTTTCGAATCTTATACAATTTTATTTCAATTTCAAAGGCTTCGGCGAAATTAACCGAGATCCGTTCGTGACCTAACCGGTGCTTAACTAGGATCAGCCCAAAATCCGACCGAAGCTTATCCAAGATTTCACGAACGTGTAATCACAATACGTAACCGATCACAACCTGGCCGAGACCTCGAAATTTTCGATCGACAGCTAATCCTGACCTAACCAAAAGCAAATCTTATCTACGCCCTAATCTGATCAAGATCTACAAAGTCTATCTCAGCTTTGCGAGGCCTAACGATTAATAATGCATCACCTGCCGCGCCAACCACCTCAAGAATTTCATAAAATTAAAGTACTCTATTTAATGATATTAAAATAGTGAAGTTAAATTGTATAATATCGATTACATTTTCGGTATTCTAAATTAGGAAGACGCGATAGATTAGCTTGCAAATTCATTTTGAAATCCGAGCGGATAATTCACCCTTATATTGGCGTGAGAGGCAGTTCTTAATAAATCAAGTGAAATTAATAAATTAACTCAAATATGAAATCGTGACTTGCGGATTTTTTCTTTCTGGCCACAGCATTGGTATCTTCCATTGCAGCGCATACTTGTACAGATTAGATCGTGATAAATAGTGCCCTAATCTCTGGACATCAGATCATCGCCTAATCTAACTAACAAGGCTCTGACCTAACTGCAACACATCCTTTTTCTAGGGAATTTTCTTAGTAATTTGAAAGATTGAGAACGATCAGCTGGATCGGTTGTCCTACTTTCCGATGGTTTCTTGCTAGGGAAAGACAAACTGCTGGGACGATTATGTTGATCTTTTTATCGTCGATACGCGTAGACGAAGTTTTCATGACTGACTATAGCGGCTCCAGCGACGGCAACTTTTCTAGTAGGCCGCGAGGATGAAGATTTTCTCCTTGCGATTTTTCCGCGAAGATCGTGGCCGTGGCCCTAAGTAACTATTTGCACACTAGAAACGTATGTTTGCTTCGGACATCTTTGTTGAGCATAACATTTCTCACCGGACATAATGGACGCTGCATGGCTGACGGCTGGGTCAGTAGATCGACAGACTGCAACGAATACTTTGTACGAAATAGTTCGTTTTATAAACATTTTAATGGGACTTTCGACGCACAGGATATTGTCCATCACGTTTCACGATCGTATTTTACAATTGTGTTTCATGAACACGTTCCACTTATTTTATCTTCGATCGCGATGTTGTTTGTTGTTTTTGTGCTCTTTCTGCTGCTATCGAGGAGGATGTTGCTTAAATGATCGTAAAAAAGTAAAACGGTAACGGATTAAACGTTACGAGCTCGATTAATCGCGGAATATTACGACAACTATTGTTTTCAGAGTATCTTTCATTTACTTTCGAACGCGATATCGATAGATACTGATCCGCTCTCGCGCGGACGTAATTAAGACGGCGCGAAGATAATCTCTATGGCAACCTAATCGAGCAGTTTAACGATTTTGTGATTAATGTTGACCAAGACTCGTAGATCGATAATATCGCAAAAGTAGAAATCTGTTTAAATTGCGTTCTGGAAAAAACGAGACATCGTTATTATTTCAGAAAAGAAAATCAAAGATTGATTTTTAGAAATACTAGCTTAGAAAATTATTCAAATTTGTTACTAAGAATATTAAATGATTTTATTAAATATCTTACTTATTCTACAAACATGTTTCTCTGTGTGTATAAAATATTTGCAGTAATGCAGTGGTTTCCACGCGTATTGTATTGTTTAATTGCGATATGTGCAACGGCGACGGGAAATATTTATATGAATTTTCGTTTGTTATTTAAATTGAAGTTGATGCAATGTTAATGTGCCTCTTTAATGATCTCAGGACAGTCAATACACTGCATTGAGCTCTATGGATTCAGCCTTGAGCAAATCTTTGCGTGATACAAGGTAAATCCTCAGCTAAGATCTATTAAAGAGGATTCACATTGACATTCATATTTGAGGACTCATATTTGAGTTTAGTGTTAGACAGTTCGCACCGAGAAATTGCGTTTGATGCAAGCGAGCCTATTGACGTACCAGAAATCGATGGAAAAAAATTTCGCAGGATCCCGGTCACGATTCTGTCGATTGTTACGAGATCGACAGACCCGTGTTACTAGTTTTTAGTGACGGAGAACAGAATCGGGAGAAAATTTGAATTTTCAATTTGGATTCTGACACGTTCGCTACCAGCGTCACACATCGAAATTAATTTAACGGTTCTAACAGAATTTTGATCATACTTTATAAGAGGATACGATGCATTTAATATGATAGGTTCAATAAATATAACTATGCACTGCTAGTGGCGTTTGTATAAACGTGTTAAATTTAAATTTTCAAAGTTGACGCGCTTTTAAGATACGTTAAACCAATATGGCGAATTTAACTAATTTTGTATATAATTGTCTCAACTTCAAATGTGGAATTTTGTGGAGAATTATGCTGTTTTCGTAAAATACTTTGTACAATTCGAAAGAAACTCGTGACCACCTCCGAGAAAAATGGCGTCTTCTGAAAAGAACATGAATTGCTGTTATAAATTCAAAGTAAAGAATATGCGATCCGATATTTCTAGGGAATCTCGTTGAAAATAGCACACTGGTTAGAAAAGGCAACAGGGAGAACCTGATCTCTGCACGTTACATGAAAATCATTTTGAACTATCCGAGGAAAGTTTTTATTGCGGAAACATTCTGAGACCACTAGATGTCTTCTCATCGCGTGGAATTACGTAAAATTTGTCTAGTGCCTCGAATATGTAAATATGCCTGAAGTGGGATTACGTTGGATCTCACCGAGAAGGGAATCATTAAGTAATGATCGTTCGAGAGTTTGCGTGCCAAATTATTAACAGTTTCAACGCGGCGACTTGTTAAAAGCGCTCACGTTAAGTTCTATTCTTTCTGATAATAATCTAATAGTAATCGTTCGGACAACGGTGAACTATCATCAAATGGCGCCGAATTCGATTAACAATTTTCATACTGTAATTTGTTCAAAATGCGCCTGTTACATTCCAATCGTTTAATAGATTTTACTTTGATCTTCTATTTTACAGATATAATTTAATAAATAATTGTTTGACCAAGGATAAAATATCATCAATTAAATACAAGTAATAAATTATTTTAATGAGGTAAATTACCAAACGTATTCGCATTAAATTCTAATTTATTAATGAATTTTCTTTCACTCTTCTAACACAATTTAAATGATAATTGTCTGAGCAAGAGTGAACTGACGCTATTAAATGGCGCCAAACGCAAATTTCACTCTCCATTACTTTCGATGTAGCAGCAATATCTTAATTTAAAAATTTTTAATTTCAAACTGCGAAGTTAAGTACCTAAAAACGTATCAAAAATAAATAAATAAATCGTGTGAATACATCTTCAATAAAGAAAAAAACTAGTTGTATAAAATCGCAGTTGGTGCCACGTTTTGAAATGATCGACAATTTCGTGAAAAATTAATGAAAAAGAAATGTTGTAAATTATGAAATTTCGATTAAATTTTCCAGGGATAGAAGGTGGATAGTTTCTGAAAGTTCTAAATGCTGGAACGAAAACGAAACTGGTGCACGTGTGGCGTGCGTATCTCGCGAAGCAAATAACTGGCGGCACGACGAGCCGTTTAATAAACAATTAATCAGAAACGGATGGAAAAACATGCGAATGCGAGCGGCTGCATCCTTCACGCGTGGAAAACTTTCCACGTTTCTCGCTCGCTCTCGCGATGTCGATGCCTTTTATCGCTCCACTAAAGATTTCTTTCGCCGCGACACACACACACAAAAAAAGGCCGCCATTCCTTTTTTTTCGTTGCCACCACCACGCGGCCACGACGACCGACGACGACGAAGCTGACAGAACTAATTTTCATAATTAGCTAGCCGGGAAAGATTGCGTTTCAAGCGTTTACGCAATTTCTCTGTCTCTCGCTCTTTCTCTCTCGGCTGCTTTCGTTTTTCCGCCATTTTCCTCATAACTACGCCATGTTTGCTCTTAAATTAATGTCACGTTTAATGGACACTATTCATAGACCGTCCATTATCGTTAATAAATTCTTCGACTACAAAAACAAGCTGCAACTCGCTGCCGAAGAGTCGAGGCTTTTGAAAATTCGCGCCTTTCTTCTCGCGCTATAAAGCGGAAGCGATCATTTGTGCACTGAGGGAAATGTTTTTTCGTATCGTGGAAGAAGTTGTAATATCGTGGCGAATTTAAATAATTTTTTGATCAATTTCTTTCGATTTATAACGCCAAAACCTGAATTCAAATAAAAGTTTATTTTAAGAAGGTCATTTTTAGAATTTCGATAAATTCGCGCGCTTTTAGAACGAGTTATGCTGAGATAGTACAGTATATGCTGTTTTCTACGTGAAAATTTGATTTTCAAGTATAAATTTTTAAATCTGTCGCGTTTCTGAGACACATCAACTTAATATGGCGAATTTATACAACGTTCTATTACTTAATTACGAATATTGGATATTAGCGAACAATTTGATAGTCTTCTTTGTAATTTCAAACAACGTTCTATTACTTAATTACGAATATTGGATGTTAGCGAACAATTTGATAGTCTTCTTTGTGATTTCAAACACAGATTGAGATAAATTACGTTTTAGCGTGACCAAAGAATCCTGACGCATTTAGTACTAATTGAACCAAGTAAAAGTTACTTAAAACATAGAAAGTCTGAATCGCGATACGAACGCATGTTTCAATCAATTAAATAATTTAGCATACAAGAAAATTCTTGGAGAAAGTTACGCGAATGGAAATAAATATTTCTCACCATTGTTAATCCATCTCTCATTCTATAAGTACAGAGCAAAATTTCAATTTGGCGCCGTTATAGAAAATGGTTGACGAGAACCTGAATAATTCATTGTTAACTATTTCGTCTGTATATGAAATTATATCTCGAATGTAATAATAATGGAGAATTAACAACAAATAAAAAGACAATTTGCAATTTTATGTTTTGTAATTTAATATGCAATGCAGCCTCATACCTGAAGATTAAATCGAAACGAAAACGTTTCTATATGCATCGAAGCTCACTTTCCTGAGACATAATTAACCCGGAGCCGCTAAAGATTTATTAAGATTCGTTCTGGATTTTCGGATTGAGATTTTAAACGTACGCAAGAACTGCATTTACCCAATAATGATATTCGAATTGAAACGACTGAGTGTCACGCTAAAATCTAATTCAATCTCCACTTAGGAAATTTAAATTGCAACTTCAACTTAAAAATTGGTAGAACAGCTGTGATCCACATGCTGTTCAAATTGTGTACAAAGATTCCAGTTTAGATTTTGCAAAACGAGCACAACCAAATTTTGGAAGTGAATTATAATTTTAGTGCCAATTTTCAGGCGAATTATTAAAGCACTTTGGACGATGTAATATTAATTCAGTGTAGCAATTTTAATTCAATACTGCAATTTTAATATTGTAAATTTTAATTGAATATTGCGAATTTAATTAAATGTTGCAATTTCAATTCAATATCGCAATTTTAACAAGAATTTAAAAAATGACAACCCTCTAAAAACGTTGTCTGAGCTTGAGTAATTCATTAACCAGCTTGAAATGTTGCAATTTTACGTCGACCTTACCAAATAATTGTGTCTGACGACCACTTGAATAATTTTTCCAACTCCACAAACCTCCTGAGATATTAATGGATGTTGCAAAATAACTGAAATTCGTTGTTCCGAATAATTTAAATATTAACTCCGCGATAACAATCCACGCTGGCATTTTATATAATGAGTTTCACGCAGATCGTTGTGTGGTTTCTATTTGACAAACACACCGGTATTTCGGCGTGTGACGACCGGTACCATAATGGCGGCGCCGCGACGTATCTAGATATTTGTCCGAGATGATGAGCGAAATGAATCACGGCAAAGCTGGTGACGTAACGAAATATAGCTTCGAGCAGTGAAATTCGAATAGAGAAATGAAATTTTCGGGTCTCAGAAACTATGTATATTTCATCGACGGAATAAATCGACTCATAATTTCAGGAATCAAAGATGGCGGCCAGGCTATCCGATTCTTACACGAGCAAGATATTAATCGGTGAACATATTTATTCTATCATTTTGATCATCATATTTATTCTATTACTCTTTTTCGATGAAATAGAGAGGTGCTAAATGGTGGAGCGAAATATTTCCGGCGTTGTAGTTCGCCAAATAATTATAATGTGGCGAATTACAATCTCATTGGAATAACTAGCCTTGCAACGGATTTGTCTTATAATTCGATTCGTCTTATATAATACAAAAATCTGTTGATGGTAACACATTAATTAGCCTCAAGATACATGTTTGCGAATATTGGTTCTCTAACCTTGATCCAATTCTGATCTCCAATGCAATACAGATTCAATTTTCGCATCTAATTGCAAATGCATCATATTCGCAGCAGATGCGCGAAGATATATTTGTAGAAAACGTAGCTGTCTGCCCCTGGACAACTTTAAACACTGTCTTTTTTCCTCGCATAATCTCCGGAAAGATTCATTTATCCAGTATTTATAGTACTCCGCAGTGGAAACATATTTGAACAGTGCACTTGCAACAATTAGTTACATACAATTCAAAATCCAGCATCGCAATCAAGCAATTAAAAATTGCAAAATTTACTTATACTGCACACAACAATTTTATTGATTTAAAAAAATTGTAACAACAAATCATTAAAAACCTAACACTGCAATTCAGATATAAACAATTTGTCTATAGTTCATACAATTGTTGATTGAAAAATGTGTCATTGCTACTTCTGTTAAACTAATTTTCACGAAAATTATTGATATTGATAATAATTTAAATAATTGAAAAATAAGTCGATGGCTTCATAAAATATCAGTTTCATTTGAAAAAATTGGAAATTTTACTACACGGTGAAAAATCGAATTTTGTCAAATTGGAAGAATGCGGTTGATTCGTGAAATTCGTGAAATTGTTTATCTCGGTGGGTCAAAGGACTCGTCCGTCACTGTGCGCTCCAGTCGTCGGAACGAGTTCCAGCAGAAATTTAGAACGACGATAGAAAGAAAGCGCGGGGAATATGTATTTCGTGTGGCTCGAAAATGAAAGTGAAGAAACCTCATTTAACTTGGAAATACATAAAGTGTGTTATGATCTTGGAATGGAAAGTTGCGCGGCGCTGGACAGAATGATAGCACGCATTCTATTATCCCATAAATGCCTATGAACATGATTAACTTGCGCTTAAAAGCTTTAAACCTTCAACAAGCATAACATTTAGAAACTTGGACATTATCACAATATATCATAAACATTATCTAAATCTCCGAACAGTCGCTTCGACGTTACAAAAACAATCGATCGTTTCGCAGCTTAAAAATCTTGACATTCGTTTGCGCAATATAACAATTTTCTACATCGATCGTATAAAAATGTTGAAAATGTATCTTCGAATAGTATTAATAAATTGAAAATAATGTAAACTCTCCTGATGTCTTCGGTCATCTATTTCTGTCATAAATGCATAAATTCATAGCGAGCTTATTGTGTTTCGTGCATAAATCTGTTCAATATACGTGCATACGCGTAAACGAATTAATTTGCGGTTGGAACAACCGATTTCCAATGATTGAAAGCGGAAAGATTGAATATTTAATGTTTTGCGTGGATTGATGACGTCCGCCATTTTGCAAGAATTTTAACGATTCCTTGGAGTGGCCGGAATCGCGTTAGATCCGACTGGACGAAATTTCGTCGAGATTCGATACGAAAACGGTGTCCAGCTGGCCGATTGGAATTCAGTGGTTCACTCGGTTATGTAACATAATAGCGCGACCGGCACGACGTCTGTCCTTTTTTCTTCCTCTTTCTCCTTTTCTCTTGGATCAACCTCACGTGCAACTCTCCTTTTCTTTTTCTCCACGCGACCACTTCACGTCTTTCGCTTTTTCTTCTCTATTTATGTACGCTTTTTATCTTCATCTGTTATCTAGCCTTTCCTGCGTCTTCTTCGGCAACCTCTTCATGCATTGGATGCTTGTTCGTCTTTTTAGCGATTTTCTCAACAATTCACTCGTTTGTCTTCATCTAGTTATTAGCCTTTTCCGCATCTTCTTCAGCAACTTCTTCCTGTATTCCATATAATTGTTCATCTGCTTCCGTGATTTTTTCACTAATTTATTCGTTAATCTTTATTTATCTTCTAGCTTATTATACATATTCTTCAACAACCTCTTCATGTATCGTTTACTTGTTTGTCTTGTTTTCAGAAACTTTTTTGACAATTTATTTATTCGTCTTCATCTATTTTCTAGCCTCTTCTACATCTTCTTCAGCAATCTCTTCGTATGTTTAATACAGATTTATCTCTTTTAATGCTCTTCTTCAGCAACCTCGTACGTCTATTGAATACTCGTTTATTTTCAGCAACTTCTTCAGCTACTTCTTCAGCTACTTCTTCAGCTACTTCTTCAGCAACCTCTTCAGCAACCTCTTCAGCAACCTCTTCAGCATCCTCTTCAACAACTTCTTCAGCAACCGCCTATTATCTCTTCGTTCTTCTTTCCAAGACTTCTTCAGCAAGTTCTTCATGTATTGAATGTTTCTTCACCCGCTCTAATGTTCTTCTTCAGCACAGCCTATTCATCTAGCTTTTATTCCCTTCTGTTATTTTTTATTCCTCTTTCTACACCTTCTTCGGCAACCCCTTCATGTATTCGACAGTTCGTCTTTCCAAGTGTTGCTTTCTAGTACATCTTAACCTTCCTCTCTTCTCCTAAACGTCTCTCGATCCATCTTCTTTCATATTTTAACCTTGCTCTCTCTCTTCATGACTTTTTGTTTTCATATTTATCCCCCCCCCCCCTTTCTCTCTGTCTCTACAATTCGATAAGTTTCGCAATTCATATCAAGCAAACAGGTGAATCAATTGGTGCCGCGAGGTTCCTGAACAAATTGGAGGTGTCGATAAGTGGAAAGTCAACAAATTGCCAAATAGGAAACGGTTGAGAAACGGAACCAAGTAATTAATCGTCATTTCGTAAGCTAGGCCGCCTTCCTGCCTCCCGATTATCGGACGAAATCGAATTCGACACGGGAAACCGAGGGCCACGCCTACCTTTTGCTGGAACACCTTTAGCAAGCTCCATAGAAAATTGTCAAAATTATTCGTCGATGGATTACGGATTTTTACGCAAAATAAAAATTTTCTACGCCGATTGCAAGCTACAGGTGTTGCGTAGATATTTATTTAACTTCTTAATATTTTTAAGAAGTTGAATATAATGCAACAGCATTATGTTTCCACTGTTTTCCATTTAATCTACTCATTTTTGCCACAAAACTTTGAAAAGTGAAATATTTTTAGAGAAACGTTTCATTAAATTTTAACAAATGTGTAATTTTATTAAAATATCTTGTGTAACTTCCATAATAATTTTTCAAGAAAATGTACGACACTTTTAAGAGAGCATAAATGATAAATTGTTCGTTAAATTTTAGTAAGAAATGTTTTAATGTTTTTCTGCATATATAAAATCATTTCTTATATGTAAAAAATTTTGTTTGTATATTTCATTCATGAGTGGACAGAAAATATTGAGCCGACTGTTGTAAATAATTTCAATAAAGTCTTTTAATGAAATAAAATACAATAAAGTCTTCTATTGAAATAAATTCAATAAAATTTTGTTGTAAATTAATTCAATGAAGTCTATTATATAATCGAACGAAATACGATTAATAAAATTTGCTGATATTAAGAAACGGATTAATCGATCAATAAATCTGGCAGATGCCATTTTGAACGCCCTCGGCTGAGTCGTTTCATAGTCAAACGTCGCTCGAATAAATCATATTCACATTATTGAGATCGTATTAGATACGATTTATAGCTTACTTAGTGTCCAGTAACATGAAAATCCGTAAGCATTGACCAATTTTCATGGTTCCTACGGAGGATTTATGGTTCCTCGTTGCCAGATCGTACTCGACGAACCCATTCTCTTGGAATTTCGACTGTTGCCCAATTACACCAGCAAGAAATTATTCCCAAACGAAAGAGTTCTACGCAAAAAAGTGAAAGCAAGGATAATAAGTCAACGAACGCGGCGAATGGATAGTCCGTGTACGAAATTTCTGTTCTAAACATTTTTCCAGACGTCGCAGCCAATCTTTTAATTTATATTGTATTCAGTACAATGCTTATCGTGTTTTAGAATTCTTTATGGAACGAGAGATAAGAATGATCTCAGAAACGCATTAAGTTGCACAAAAAAAAAACGCTAGGAGGTTTAGTGATTGTTTTTGGGAAAAATCAATATGTTGCTCAAGAATTCTAGTAGGTATCTATTTATTTTAAAGATTTAAAATCGAGCCTCCATAAATATTTAAGATTCGACATGTGCATATAGATTCATCTGTCCGCCAATGATTTTTCAAGTTATAAGATATACGTGTTCGAAAGATTCCACAACTTGGGGAAAATTTTCTAAGGTCGCCGAATTAACGAGCAGACGATCAAACGGCTTCGTTTGATTTTATTATTGCGTTTTCGTTTTTAAGCACCAGCGTAATTCTTTCGGCTCACGAATCACTGTATTACACGTTGAATCAAGTTAACGTTTAGGCTATTGGTCACTATTTTCGAGCGTTACTATGTTTGCGTATGCTAATGCTGTTTCCCAGAGAGCGAACGGAAGGGGGAACCGTGAATTAACAAGTAAAAGAAGCTTTTAGCTAGAAGAGCCTGCATTAATTATTAATACTGTTAGCCCGGCGAGTAAACGCGCCTTCTGAAAAATACGAAGGATATTCGTCTCCATTTTCTGTCTCATTATACCGGCTGTTCCTCCTTTTTTCTTGTAGCATTTTAAGGAAGAGATTTTCAGGGTCGACGATGGGAAAAACACTTATCTATCGGACATAGTAACCTTCGTTGCTGTCCATGGTAATTAAAAATATTGCGACAAATTTTGATATACACATTATACAAATTTCATAATGGCTTTAGAAAAGCATAGATTTGAGAAATAATAATTACATATTAAAAACTGTAGTGCAAAATTAAAAAAATTTAGTACGTGTACGTTTTAAGAATAGCAAACGGACATTCTAAAAATAGCAGTACACGTTTAAAAAACGTGGCAACATATATCACCTGCGTGTAAAATAACATCTCTATTTTTAGAACAGTCAAATGGAATTGAATAAAATTATCTGTTCTTCTATTTGAAAACATTCTTCACATAACTTCAACACTTGGCTGAATTCCCATCTAATTAGCAAATTACAAATTCGAATGCTTACGAATTGATTTACATATTGCGAATTCTTTAAGCTGATTTCGCTCTATAGAGATGAAGAGAATCGTTATGAAGAAATTAAATCTACAAGCAGCTGAATATTATCGAATAAGTTATTAATCGAAATGGCTATTGCAAATCAAGAATAATTCATTATTTTTCATCTCAGAGAAAGTTTGAAGTAACGAAACGAAAAATTATATTGTAAAACGTATTGCAATACGTAACATCAATTTTCTTGGCTTTTCTTTGCGTGATTTAATTTATTATTCAGGTCGAGCTGATATAATCATTGCAAAAGCTGTTTACAAACTGCCTTCGAAAAAAATTGATGAAATAGGCATACAGAGCAGAAAAAAACAACGTTTGTTTTTCGAGTTCTCTTAAAAATTCAAATCAAACTCGGTCCACGCGTAAAATCTTTCGGAATAATTGACTCGCACAAGTGCGTCGTTTTCCTCGACGAATAATTAAATTGAAAGCTTTCAAAATCAAAGAATATTACGAACTAAATTTTTATTTTGATAATAGATATTTATAGAAAAAATTTAAAAGATAAAAAATAGATAATTGCCAATTCAATATATAATATAAATACATTAAAATAGAGAAATTTATATTAAATTTTTATAAAAGAAAATTAAAATAGAGAATTGTAAATACGATTTTTATTTAAACAAATTAAAATATGGAATTGCAAATTCAGTTTTTACACATACAAATTAAAATATGGAATTGTAAATTCAATTTTTCTAGAATGAAATTAAAAGAGGAAATTTTTAATTCAATGTTTACGTAAAAGTAATTCAAAATAGATAATAGTAAATTCAATTCACAAACAAATAAATGAAGGTAGGGTATTGTAAATGGGATTTTTACATGTGTAAATTAAAATAGAGAATTGTAAATCGATTTTTTGCATAAGAAAATAAGACAAACGCCAATGAGATCGTGTAAATGTTATGCGACTGTTAATGGTTTTTCATAACCATATGAGAAAGATCATTAGAATTCGAATTATTTTTATGACAAACTGGTTTCGATTTGATTATGCACGGATTCCCGTCGTTCGCCATGTTGATTTTTCTGAAATTGAATCGGTTACGTAAGACGTGCGGGTAATAGGGGAACGAAAAAAGAAAAGGAAAAAAAGTTTCGCAAAAAAATTGCAGGAACGTCTACACGTGGCAACAACGCCTGCGGCGGGACATGTGTTCCTTTTTATAACAATTATCTCCGTATCTGGGGACAATACTTAAGCGTAAAACTATTTATGCGACAAATAATGATTAGCTGGGAAACTAATATGGCGGAGTATCGTGGCAATCAATGCCGCGAAACCTTTCCATTTATAGAAGTAATTGTTATTACCACGTGACCAGGCCGTTTAAAAGAAAACTCCGGAGACAGAGATTAGAGCTGTGTTATGTACCGGGTGCTTCGAACCGAACGCGGCGCTTTCTAAAATACACTGCTTCGCAAAGTATTGCGTGTCAGCAATTTGACAAGCTATTTCAATATTTCCGAGTATATTGTTCCGCTATTTTAGAAAAACTGATCTGATCTGACTGATCTGACTTTTATTTTTTTAACACGGGGTATATGTATCTGTTATTATCAACGAAAAATATATAACCTAAAGACGTGACAATATTTGTTACAAAAAGGGTTTTGTATAAAAAGTTGACACGCATGAATTTCACGAACAGGAGAATCTAATATGTGCGATAGCAAGGGAGGCGAAAACTTGAACGACGAATAAACGATGGAATGAATCACGGTAGTCGCTTTACTACTATACTACGTCTTAGACTGTCAACAACAGCAAAGGACAGAGCGAAAATACTAAACAAGCAGTTCGTGCGGCAAGTCGTTTGTTTCACTTTATTTGAAAAGTGTAATGATGACATTGTGTAATTGTTTTCCTTTATTTTATCACGTATAATATAAAATGTAAAATATTTAAATACATAAAAACGTAGATAAAAATATAAATAAAATATTTAAATAACAATTTTGATACTTTGGGTCAAAGTCGACCTGGCCGCGACCGCAGGTTGGTAATTGTGTTCGAAATTAGTTTCTGACGAATATTGTGAAATTGATTGACAACGATTAGATTCATGGCAACCTAGGTTACATTTACTGTTATGTTATATTTTCCATTAGATTGAGTTATAAATAACTTCTCTTTACTTTATTTCTTATCAGCACTTATCAACCGCGCATCGTACTTGGATTAAATACTTGACAAACGGCGAGAAATTGCTGTAACTATATAACAGTGAGTATACGATTGATTAAGATGAATTGCTTATTTTAATAATAAATACAATTCGTACATTGAGTAGGAAATTATTTACGATTCGATCTAACAGTCGAATTAATTGAAAAATGATGCTTTTAAATCACTGGCTTAAAATGCACGAGGAATGTTAATTACAATGATTACGAGTTAATAATAAAAGCAAAATACATCGTGCAAAATGATACGATAATAACAAATAATAAAAATTAAGTTAATGATAAATACTATGTCAACTAACTGGTCTAGTTCCATGGGAGTTCTATGCGAACAAGCCTTCTGCTCTCATTAGGGAGACAATTATACCTTTCCGAGTCATCATTAAAATGTAATTAAATCTGTTAATGACTTCGTTTGAGTTGAACGTGGATGAAAAATCGGACACGATTCATGAAATTAATAGAAATACGTTGCACTATAAACGATCATTTATTTGAATTTAAATAATAATCGAATTGTATGTCCAACAATAATCGAATTATATGTCCAATAATAATCGAATTGTATGTCCAATAACAATGAAATTATACTATACGTAGTAAATGAACAATAACTTGCACAATCATCGAAAATATTTCCGCTATTACCGGTCATTAGTATTATAATATAATTTATATTATATTCATAGAATTTATAGAATTTATATTATAATTTAATTACTATAATATACTTTATGTATATAATATAATGCAATTAAAGTAATAATTTAAGAATGTATAACATGCACGAGGTTCGAACAATTTTCACCAAAATGGAGGGCTCCGAAAATGACGGAAATCCCAGCGAAAATTATGTAAATTGTTACATCTATCAGTGTACATAAACGAGATCGGCCCAGATCTAAAAATCAACTTGAAATCTCAGCTCGGGACCGTCGAAAAGAAACAGAGAGCTCAATAATAATAAAACCTCGAGCCGCGAACAAACAAGCACGCACATGGTAGCTAGCTGTCGCAAGCAGAAAAAGAAGGAGAAAGAGAGTGGAGCCAGGTTAAAGGCGAATCGTCAATAAGCCCATTAATCATCCTACTTCTCTAACTCGCCGGTGTATCCTCTTCTTTAGAGAGTCGGCATTTATTAAACAAATTTCATAATCTCTCTGTAAGTCAACACTAGTTTGCATCAAAATAATTATTAATTCAATAAGAAGCTTTCTCTATCATCTGCAAAAACTGATTGTTGTATCTTTGCAACAATTCATTTGACACGAACCCATCGCTACTTCACATCGAAATAATCATTATTCATGAGGGAAGCTACGTGCATATAATTTAGATCCAAAAAACCATATCTGCATCTTGCAAATCGACAATCGATCCACAGCGGACAATTCATCATTTTGCATTTTGGAAACAAACAACCAATCCGTAATAAACAACATACATCATTTTGTATTTTTGGAAATAAACGATCGATATATCCACAGTGAACAATCCGCTGCCTCGTTCCAGAAAATAGGTGCCAGACCAAGGATGGATAAAATAGTGTCCGATATAAACGAGAATAATATTAGCATAAATTATTTTCTAAGTCGCATTAGCATTAACAAACTTGAAATAATTATTTACTCTGCTGTCCGTGAAAATACATCCATCATGTGTATATCAACCCCCGGAGGGCGGACCATTTTCACAACTAAACAATTAACGATGTTTATATCTTATTGTTACTTAACTAATATAAAGCAGCGGCTTCGTAATCCAGTGTTAAAAGCATAAAAACTACGATAAATTCCATCGGCCAGGTGTAAACATGATTACCTGCGAGACCCATCTCGGAAGTGGTCCGCAGGGTCAGGCTTCCGGTAGCAAGACGACTCCTTGGTTCCGCATTGCGTCTACGAGGGGGTCCTCGCAGGTGGCCTCCGACATGCTGGTTCTTATCGCGGGTACGAATTACGTTGCAACGCGTCGTGATATCAGTTAATTGCGTAATTGTTCGACCGTCAACGGCACGTCGTCACGAAAAATCCACTATGACCGTCGCTGTTTTGGTAGGGGTCTGTGGGGTGATGGAGGGGTTGGGAGGAGGGAAAGAGACAAAGATAGCGAGAAGAAAGAGGGGTGGCCACGGGAGTCTCGTCGTCGCGTTGGGATCACGCAAACGGGACCAGAAAGAGCGCGTGCGAACACCGAAAGTGCCGAGAAGAAACGAGGAGAGCCGAGATCGAGCGATACGCAAACATAGAATACTTCCTGGACGACGTCGCGGAGACGACTGGCGAGCAGCTGACGAGTTTTGCGCTCGGCTCGCGCTCGAGAGTGGAGGGGATGACTCGAATGACTCGAGTCAAAGAGAGTGGGCATGACTCGAGGAGACTCGACGCTCGACTCGAGTCGAGTCGAGTCGCGAGACATCAGACGATTTAGGAGACGAGTGGGAGACGCTACCGTGCTATGCCGGGCACTGTACCGATGCTTAGAGGAGTCCCAGCGCCGCCACAGTGGCCCAAGCGCGGGAAACGGCGATTTTTCGAACACCTACCCTTTGAGACAATTCTTTTGACAACGGAATGATAATTGTAGTTTGGTATTAAATGAGTACAATTGTTTTGTATTAATACATTATAAAATTATAGCAATATAGCATGTTAAGTGGAGTATTCAATTTTGACCACTGTATTTCATCAAATACGCTATTTCATTATCACATTACGTATCATATTATTATAATTATAATTATTATTACTATTATTATGTAGTGTAGACTAGTAAATTATAGCAAATGTATTGTATTAAATACACTATTAAATTATAACAATTATATTATATTAAATACACTGATAAACTATAACAATTATACTATGCAAGCAAAAATAAATAACCTTAAATGTTAAACTAAATAACTTTGTTGTGAAAAATGACAGATGTAAATAGATTGTATTTCTGCGCAAGTGCAACGGTGCGGTTGCAAAATGCAATTGCACTTATTCTTCAGATGGCGTAACACAATTTGTTTTGCATAGTTGAAACGCATGATGGCAATTCGAATAGAAAAATATTGGGACACGAAGGAGAAAAAATTAACATTTCGGAAAATATTTCAAGTTTCATCACAAATCCAACATTTGACGATGGAATACGTAGATAACGATTAATTTGAGAGTTTTGGTGGAGCTACTAAAACGTAAATCGTCCCCAAAAGATGAACATAATTGAAGTTAGGATGATTCTCGGTTCTCCTGAACTAGTTTCATGCGTCATGGAAAAAGTTTAGCAAAAAGAGTCGACTGTCGTCGCGGTATGTTGACATTCGATAAAGAATTCACCAATTTGCATTTTAATAAGCTACCATGGTCTCCTTACCTGTATTACGTGAAACGGAAATCGCAGGAAATTGCGTCACTCGGCTGTCGGACGATGTTCTGTATCGTCTTCGGTACAAATAATTTGCGTCAGGAAGACGAAAGAAACTCGATATACAATTCGCAGACATGAAACAGCGAAATGATTCAACGGCACGTAACGAGAATAAATCCGGAACGGTTTCTAGAACGCTGACATTTCAATGCTGCTTGTACGAGAAAAATTTTAACAACTTGGCAAAATATTTTAAAGCACAGACTGCAATTATCACCGGTGCAGCATCAATCTTCAACTTTAACAATCCATCGCATCGTAATCGCGAAAGCTACGCTATCGTTTCTCGCAGGCGAAACTCCCGCGGATTCTTCCGAATAGGATGACATATCCTTTCATAATATTCCAACAATTTGAATATGTTTAAATAACGTTTAACGCGTTGAGAGTCGCTGGCGACCTTTCGTGTCCCGTTGAACTATTATAGTTTATGGCACGGAAATAAAAACGATGTTGCGATATATTCTTTCAATAGCTTCCGGCAGGGAAAGGTCCACTCTATCGCGTGACATAGTTGGATTTTGGCTTAGGCTGTTCAATTTTAAGAGAAGTTACAACATTTACGGAAACGGTGCTCCAGACCTGGGCATTATTCGAATAATCTTTCGAATACAATTTCCTTCAGGTAATATGTCGATGAAATTCTTCGAACAACATTTCGAATAAATTCTTCGAATAAAATTCTATTCAAGTAATGTTACGAATAGAAATTTTATTTGAGAAATATTTTGAACAAAATTTTATACGAATGATATATCAAATAAATTCTTCGAATAAAATTGTATTCGTTGATAAAAAAAGATATTATTTAAACAAAATCAACTGATCCATCCTGATCTAATAACTAAAATAGAAAAACAGAGAGAAAGACTAAAAAATGGAGGCCTTACAAGGAAGAAAGAGGAAGACTAAAAAAAGGAAGGTGGCAGAAATGATGGATAAATTGGAAGAACTCGAAGCTGTTGTTGATATGAAAAGTTGTCTGTGATAAATACGAGTGTAAAAGATTTAATAAATAATCTGTGTACATTATAAAACTTGCGCGATAGATAATTTATATTTATCGTACAGTCAAAGGTGTTGAATTCCATCATGTTCACAAGTTTTCCACGTTTTCACCCTTCATTTTTACATATAAAATCTAAGTCTGCGATGAAACTTGTATTTCGTGCAATGTATGACTCAGTAATTGGTACAAAATGTCATATTTTTGATTTGTCGACATTTTTCTTATCTTCCCAAACAAAATCACTCGGGAATCGTTTATCCATTCGAAATCACGAGAAAAGATGGAGAAAAATGCAACTAGAGTCGGTCACCTTAGTAACAGGTATCCTCACCTTAACTGAAACGTTTTTCAAAACGGACTGATTCAGTTCAATGACTATCGCGCGACTAATTGACTTGGCAGAAACTTTCCGCGGCCGAGCAGACAGTCACTCGATTTTCCCTGGTTGAAAAGCGCAGGAGAATCACCGTTGAAATGCCACCGATATTCGTCAGCGGCACGACGACAAAGGACTCCAATTAATTTAACGCGCGGCGCGGTGCGCGCGCGTGCACAAGGTGTATCACCATGTAAGGGAGATATTCGCGGTGCGCGCAGCAGCAGACTGCCGAGGGAAGTGATAAGGGCGAGGAGAGGGTCGGAGACAGGAGAAAATTATAACAAAGCCGGTGGCTAGCAAATGAGTCAGTTTCGCGATAAACGGAAAGCGGCGTGCAGATTTTCAACGAGTCCGCGAGACGGATAAAGGGGAGGGGCTGGGGGAGAGACACGGGAGGCAATGAAGCAGCCGTAAATGAATCATTTAATGCGCTCGCTATCTGCTTACTGGCGGGACGATCTTTCCCGAGAAATCGATGCTGCGCGAATTTATCCTTGGCGCAGGACGCCGCGAATAATTAATCAGCTCGTTACGCATTTGCATGAAATTTCATTTTTGTAAAGATCGATTTCCATGCAACCGCGTTCGCATAAAATTGCGGTCAAATGATTGATGGATTTCTCTTTACGCGATCGCTACTGGTCTCCGTTCGTGTACAATTCCATTTGCACAAAGTTGCATTGCGGAATTACACTTCGAACAACATTGTGTTCGACAAAGTTGCAATGCCCGAGTGGTGCATTTTGTATAAAATAGTGCATTTTGAATAAATTATCGTTTAAATATCGTTCGAACGAAGTTGCTATCTTATTTTGTGTACTGACAAGGTAACACTTTCACGTAGTTGAGTTTTAACGAAGTTGAATTTTTTATTAAATCGAGTTCTTACAATGTTGAATTCTTTTTAAAGGGAGTTCTAACGATGTTGTATATTTACTAAATTCAGTCTTTAAAAACTTGAATTATCGTTAAATTGAGTTCGTACAAAGTTGAATTTTCATTAAATTAAGATATAACAAAGTTGAACTCTTTTTGGATTCGATTGTAACAGTGATTATGCACTGTTACACAGTGTTACAGTGTTGCAACACTGTAACATTATATGTTTAATTTGGACGAAGTTGCACAGTGTCGCGTTCAACTCGCGCAAAGTTGTATTCGTGTAAAACCGAATTTCTATGGAATCGTGTCTGAATAATTTCGTTAATTCGATCAACTATCGACGAACGCCAAACTCGATTCCGAATACAAGTAATAAACGGAATAGCAATCGCAAATAAAACGAATTCCAAAGAAAACATAGTTTTGCGAAATCATCGAAGATAGTCAATAACAAGAATCACCACGGCCTCATCCTCGAGAATGTTTCGTGACACAGATATCCCATTTTCAGTCTAAACAATTTCGCAGTTTAGTACCGTGTCCGCGTTTTCAGTGGAAAAAAAGGGAGCGATTTTAATATGTGTCAGGGCTCGAACGTGCTTAATCGCGGCTCTTACAAAACACGCGCAGATAGCGCCGGTAAATTAGCTTTAATTAACTCCGAAATTGCGGCAGATTAAATTAATCCGAGCAACGATTTACATTCATAAAATACCAAAGCACTTTTTGGGAAATTGCGCTTGTAATTACACAGGAGCGGCGGACGCAAGATTTTCGCGATTGCGGAGTCGCTGATACCGACACTATAGAATTAGCCTCGTGGGAAATTTCACGCTTTTTTCATATTAGGTGCTCGGAACGGGTTTTGCTATTTCCTGTGCGAAAGATTAAAACAAACTTATTCCAATTTCATGTTGCCTGGTATAAGTCATTTTCATCGTTACAATTAACAAAACTATTTACAATAGTGTTTCCTTAGTTTATACTTTCCTCATACATATTATAGATAGAAATAAATATCTAACCGAGATATAAAACATCAATGCAGCAGAAATATTCCTTCACAAATATAATTGCTGCTACAATGTTTAAACTAAGTGTACAGATAACAAAAAATGTATTCACGTGACAGGAGAAAAGCTGAATCAGCTTTCTACATGTTTATTCGTTTTTAGAAACAACGTTCTTCTTTTCTTATCCGCCAATATAATTCAGCAACAATCTGTGCATTACAATCTCCTAAAATTTCCATGATTGTAATTAGACTGAAATCGCTTCGAATTTCTCACTTTTTTTATACTCTTAATTAGTAAAAATGAAATTTCAGTTTTCTGAATTGCTCGATTTAACAAATATTACACAGATTAATTCCTAGTTTAAGTTAGTCCCTGATCGATTGAAAAGTATTTGAACTTTTGAAAGTGCAACGTGAGTAAGTAGATTGCATGTTAGATAATAGTTAGAGCAATGCTGAATAATTATAAGTAAAACTGCAATTTACATGCATTGTCCAACGAAAGGCTCTTAAGCAATTCGCTTTCTGCCATAGCTAAATTTACATCATCCTTATGCTCACCACTTATGTTATTATGCGTGTTATCGGCGGTAGCCTTTTTTAGCGAGACGATAAACTTGTTGCTTTTGGTTTCACGTATGCCAATATCGACATAATGTAATCGTTTACAATACGATAAGCGTTTATTCCGTTTTCAGCAAATTCAATCGAAATTTTTAAGATGTCTTTATTTTTTTGTTTACACAGTTTAGCTTCTTATTTTGACGTTCTGTATCCAGGAATTTTTCCGACTAAAATCATGGCAACGGACAGCATTTAATGTAATCGAAGTCACGAGGTATTATGAACGCGTTTAATCTGGAGTTTAATAATAACATATGGAGCAATTCGTTTCAGTCTGCGATCGCCTCTGTCCACAAATAATTCATTTATTTAAAGTATTTATCAGAAACTGTGAATTAATACTGTCCGACAATAGTTAATTTTACGTTAACTTGTTTATCGCTCTGTCAATTTGCGTTGTGATGCTAATATTGTTAGGAAGCGATACGATTGTTCCAGTTTATTCCTTTGTATTCTTTTCTTTGTGGTCAGTTTAATGAATTTAATGGTTAAGACAGTTTTTCGAAATTTCCAAGTCAACGAGCTATTAATAGCAGCAAGCTGCTGCTCTTGTAATTTGAAATGCAGACGAGACTTCAAAAAATTGAATCTTGATTTGCACTTTCTTTCAAGCACATACGATTTTCTTTGAGATTTGGTAGTCAATGAGATCATTCAAAGCTTCTAATTAAAACGCTTGAGGCCACAAAGGTAAGTCTTGTGGTTCAGTAGATGCACATATTGGACAATTTTATAATTCTGATAAATTCAGAATATTTATTATCCAAGGAAACCTTGTCCTCGGTAAAATTATCTAATGAAACCTTGCATTTAGTGAGTTCAATGTCCATAGAGTCCTACATCCAAGAAATACTGCAAGGAATTTAATATGCGATGAATACAATGCCCAAAGAATTTATTGTCCCAAAAATGTAATAATCCAGAGATACGGGCACCCCAACAAAATAGCAATTAGAGAATATGGCAACCAAGAATATAACAATTCAAAATTGTAATAATCCAAAGATACAATACCCAACCAATGTAACATTCAAAGAATACAGTGTTCAAGAATTCAATATTCCAAAAATGTAATAACCCAGAGATTATGAAAATGGTGTAACATTCTGAGAACACAGTACCCAAGGAATTCAACACCGAAAGGTTGTAATGCCAAGAAATATACAATGGTAATACATAGACTTAAATATGAAGGTAGTAGAGTATAAAGTTAACAGAATATCCAAGGAATTCAGTAACTAATTGTACATTTAAGTCAGCATCCAAGTAGTCTAATACTATGTAAAGTATAAAAAGCAATCCTAATATAAGAGTCTTTTTAAAATGGAAAGATCAACTACTTTAACTATATAAGTAACTTCAGCTACCTTTATCATGAAGAACAAACCCAAATTGGACAAAGAATCTGTCTCGTGCAACATTGTCAAAGAGAAACCAACTGTAACTTGTGCAATATTCAATAGATAAAACCAAAGTCAACTTGGTTTTACGTACAACCCAAGAAGCTTTTATCGTATAAAAATTAATTTTAGTTCATATAACATCCACTGTATAAAAATCAGCCCTAATTTGAGTAACATCCATTATATAAAAATCAACCACCTCTTGAGCAACTGTGTCCATGCGAAACATAAGAAACCCTACCGCATACATCTTGTATGCAATAAAAATCAATCCATTGTAATTGTCACTACACAAAATCACCATCAACTTGACAAACAATACTTGAATTCTAATTTCAGCAATTGTCATCACATAAAAATGAATCATGCCTCAAATAATACAAATATAAAAATCATCTACAACATAGGCAGGTTTGCATCAAAATTCAACCCAACCAAGTACATACGCAGATGGGTACAGCCAGAAGACAGTTCAACAACAATAAATCATTCAAATGAAACAATCGCCATAATAATCCGACGCCAATCGAGATCAACAAAAGATAAGAGTACTCACCGAGAACTTCAAAAAGCTGATCGTCGAACCGCATCTCGTTCGTTTAGTAGTACGATCTCGTTTCGCAGACAATAACGCAATCTTGCCGAGCAACGAGCTCGTGCACAAGAGCAAACACAGGCACAAGACAATACCTCTTTCACGTAGCTGTCATTATCCTGTCACTGTACCCGAGTACCCGCTTGCAAAACGATGGAAATTAACCAATCGTTCAACCATCGCGCGCGCAGGTCGCTGAACGACTGAACGCGGGAAGCGAGAACCACCGCCACTGTTCTCCACGCTTCAAACTGACCGCGTGCTGCCAGTGGTGAGGGATGATGCGCGCGCAGCTCGCGCCGATAAAGACGAAATGGTGGGACGGCAGCACGCGCGACACAGAAATGCAACGAGTACGTGGAAAAAACGATTTGCATTTGAGAAAAATCCTTTTTCTCGTCTATGCGATTCATATGTACAACAACAATTTAGGCATATTTTCTACTATTTTAACGAAGCTAGAAAAACATTGCCGCTGCTTTTTACGGCGATCCTTATACTCGCCACGTTTCAAAAGATTTTTTAACCTCCGTTACACTGTTTCATACTATTTTAAATGTTTTCCAAATTTTTGTGGATGAATATTTAAATGCAAACTGACAGTATTCCTGTATTTTTACTATAGCCTATAAATATATAGTGTTTGTAATATTATTTCATATGTGATACATCCATTCAACAATATTTTTGACTACCCAACTTTTATATTTTTTGTAGGAAAACACGTTTCCCTATTTAATACTATTCCCTACGTATACTTTACAGTAACCCTTTCATTGCTGTGCTTTAAAAAATTCTAAAAGTTCATTAAATTGTTTCACATGTGATACAGAAAGTAAGCAATTGTTATATTTATCTAATTCTTCAATTCTCGGTAAAGAAATGTTTTTCTCTATTAAAATGGAGGATGAAAAACGTTTCTAAAGTTTTTAAAGAGATTCTTGGAATTCATATCTCAGGAACGAAATTATATTACAAAATTTAAAAATTTGAAGACTGGTCTAAGTGGTGTGGTGGTAGCTACTAGATGAACTTGAACGACTAGCTAACATAGAAAGTTATATAGTCGCGATATTAATTATATATAGTTAATTAGTAACTACAACATCCAGTTGTGATATTTATAATTATTATAACGTTCATTTCATCGTAATTTGGCATTACAATAACTTCCTCGTTCTTTCGTTTCTAATCGAATTGCAATAAATCACGGTCAGTATTCCATTAGTCATGCGAGGCAGAAATTTATTTTTAATTTGCCAAGTACTGGAAAATCTTGGAGCGTGGCGAAAGAGAAAAAAAGCAATTCGGGGCATGGGAAGCTTCCAATTGACAAATCGCAGCACGTTTCAAGCGCATGGCGAAGTGAAGGTTGCTTATAATAAAGTTTATAAACGAAGGGGTCAGGTTTGATAACCCCGAAGAATGCCCATCCTATCGATTGTCCGGACGTTTGCCGACATTACGCCCAATTAAACGCGCATTATGCACCTTTTATTGCAATAAATATAACAATAAATCCATCGATCGATCAGATCGAATAATAATAGGACATTTCTCGGTCGATGCAATTTCGAAAAACGTCCTGACACGGTGTCGTTAACGTCAGGAGGAAATGTAACGGTCATAATAGAATTCATGCGAAAAATTATATGTCACTTAATGACTGTCCATTGTGCATTAAAGTCTTTCACGATTGCTATCTGTTATGCTACTTCAGAAGGTTTCCTTCTGATCCAATGATCTCAAATGTCAATGTTAATATCGATTGATAACATATTTATAATAATTATATAATAATTGTATTATATGTATATTTATAATAATGTAATATTTATTAGTAAATTATGAAAGTTATTGATACCTATTATGAAATATTTCCGATCAGCCTTGGTTAAATATTATCAATGTTTTTAATTTTTACAATTCAATTTGTTCAGATGAACGTGCAACTTGCATGTAAAGTAAGAGGGGAGATGGCAGAAGCCTAATGACGAACATGTTTCATTGTCAACCGTTATCTGAACGATAGGATGTTGAGAAGTATCTATCGGAGATTAATTTATCCTCGCAGGAGGGTTTAATTAACACACCTGACGGTGTGGTATCGTCATTTTATTATTTCCTTTCTTTCGATTTCTTGGATGCCACCGATAAAACGCACAGATAAGGTTCATCGATAATTTACCGATACACGTATCACCAATGATTAGAGATAATTAATCACGTACTAAATGCTATGCCAAATACATTGTTAATTAGTCCAAATAATTTAAAAGATTGTGATCAAGTACATATGATGCTGTTGAGTGATATATTGTAAAGCGATTTCCGAAGATTTGTGTTAGAAATTTGAAAAATTGAAAATAAATAGTGCAGTTGAATTGGAAATGAATTAAAGGCCGTCTGAATAATAAATTTTAAATGTTGTTCGGCCTAAATTCTAGACTCTACGTTCTAGACTCTAGAACGTGAACATGATCCGTCACGACATCCTGGAGGCAGAGTATCCTGCCAATGACTCAGAGTACTGACAAAACTTCAGGGGCTGTCTTTCAAGATTAGCTTCCCATCGACATCGGGAACAATCCACGGTAAACAACGGCTTATTCGTTGTTTATCGGATATCGCCAGTCTTTGGTTAGGGAAGCAACCGATTTCGGGGAGCTCTGAGTCAAGGTTGACTCTATTCCCAACGGATGCTATCACGAACGTTGATGACACATATCGCCGGACGATAGGAAGATTATGTGAACGATAATAAAAAAAAAAACACTGCATTACCAATGTACTCCTTGTTGCTTCACGCGTATCTACAATGTTTATCCCTAAGTTTGGAAAGCCGGACGCCATTTGCAAACTCAGTGTTTCCAGAATTCAATAATCCCACTGGGAAGATTCGAAAAACTTTGAAACTCATTGTGAAACATCGTCTTTAATGCTGTTATAATGAAATATTTTGCATAGAAATTTGTATAATTTGTATCGTGTCATACTCGATTGAATTGCTTTACCTTAAAAGGCTAAATAAATAACTGGTTTTTATGCGACATGTACAATCATTTTTTATCGTAACTGTCTGCGTGATAATTTAAAGCGATTCTGCTTTGTAAAAAGTTGAAAGTAACGTCGAAAAAAGTGACAGTAATTTGTTGTTGCGAAATATCGGTATTATGTTTCTACATGATAACAATGATTCATGGAGGATCGGCTTCAATTATGAACACATGGCTTCAAACGTAGCGTAAAAGCAATACGGCGCCACACCGGCGAAGTATTATATGTTATAAATCACTTGCATTTTACTATTAATAACTATAAAATTTAAAAACATAGCAAATAACATGATATTTTTTCAAATTACGATGCTTAGCAGTAAAATTAAACAAAATTCAGGTGTACCAACAAAATTTATAATATCCTGTCGTTGCAATTCATTATAAAAACCATATTGATCATGCTCCTTTTACTAACTGTGTTACATCCGTGGTCGCTTAAGCCCAAATGCACGTTACTCCGTTTTAAAGCAACGCAAAAGACGAAGTATACAAGCGAAACTAATGAAACCATGAGCGTCACTCGACTGAAAAGATTTTCTAATTTTACTCGTGAACACAGAAACCGATGGAGTTCTAAAGAAACTGTCCAGTTTCAGAATAAGATGTCCATTCTGCGTGAAAGAGTCATTCTTCGTATTCATCTTGTAACGTGCGTTCAATAGACAACTCATAAGAATTCAGGATGAACCTCTGCTCGCGTAACGTCGTAACGTGGAAGACAGGCATCCGTCGCTGCTAATTAATTTGCAAACAAGTCGCACGAAAAATTATTGAGATTCTGTCCGGGAAAGGACTCGCGAGTCGTTCGAGAAAAGGTTAATTTAATGGATCCTGAAATAAATTTTCTCTGTTCCGGAGAGTCTCGGAAATTATATGTCTTTTTACAAAGTTCGCTCGATCGATTTAAATACGGACTGTGGTGCACCTGTTTCCCCAGATTTTATAAACATTTAATCAGTTTTATCGGTCATTACGAAATAACGTTTACGAAAACACCGGTCGATTCTTGGGGCCGACAATGTTGCGAGAGTGCAAGGCGTTTTGAAGCCGTTGATAACGTGCGATAAGAAGGATTAGTGTCGATAAACTCCTAATCAATTTCAAGGCGACGCGTATCCGCCATCTTTGGAATCTTTTTTCAGCGCCGAAACGCAAATTTCTTGAAGCATGTATACTTCGTTGTCAAAAGGATCGATGTCGAAGTTAATCAATATAGTTCGACAATTGTCTTTAGTTAATATAGAACTAATTCGTGAATATTCTTCCTTAATTAATATCTGGTTTAAGAGTCTCAATTATAAGATTACAACTGCCATTTCAGTGTCGATTATCTTTGCCAAACACACTTCATAATTGATACTTACCGATACTGTCGTCTTAACAACCGAATGTTAGCGTAATAGTTTTTATCGTTGTATGATAAACATTTATGACTATAGCTAATAGCAATCGATACAGATACATTTTATTCCAACAATTTAGATACGACGAATAAGTATTATACACATAGTTAGCGATTTTTCATTGAATAGATAATTTAAAATATTAAAATTATTTTAATATCTAAATTTTTTAATACTAATTAGCAACCCTGACTAAAATGTTGCGATTGCGAATTACAGCAAAGTTATTTAAAGTTCCGTCGCCACGTTTCTGTTCAAAGTAATTGAAAAGCTTGATATAGCGCATAGTAATTATTGCAGCACAGTGGTCCTCTCTCACACGTGGTTGTCAGAGGAGATGAAAAGACGCTTCTGTCCATCTTCGAAGACTTTCGAATTGCTTCGACAACGTCCTCGACGGATGTTCTCATCGTTTTTCTGCATTTCATCATCGACACGCGCACGTTTTTGTGGGCCGTGTACAATGCGCGCCAAAACTGTTTCGAATCCAGTGTATCGAATCGTTTCACACCCGTCGCGTCACACCGAACAGAATGCAACCGTACTTAAAGACCGATTTAAACGATTCTAGGGGACGGCAATTATATAATAAGCGAACACGTGAAACGATGTAGTTGGCCAGTTTTATCGAAATCTTCTGGATCCTCCCATTACATAAATTTTATTATCGATGACTTGACGGAAAACGTGAGATCAAATCTTATCAGGCAGACGTTATGTGACCACCGTTGCGGTACGCTGACAGCCTACTCGATTTCCATAAACTGTACCGAGCCTGGTTCGATCACGTTCCATTTCAAAAGTCGCCATATTCGTCGATGAACTCCGTCAACTTTAATTTGGATCAGATTAGACATAATTAAGATGTTTTATTTTATAAGACGCGCGGTGCAAGATTTGAATTGCGCGCCATTTCCGTTCTGCATGTATAGACTCAATAACGTTCGATTTCTCAAGTCGACATTTTCGTTTATATGGACTTTTCAACATTCGTTTGAATGAAATTGATTACAACGATATTCTATTCACCATACTGTATAAGTTGTTATCACAAAAAAATGCGCGAGATTTGAATCACGCGCAATCGTTGTATTATTTCAGCGGTGTGTCGTTCAAACGTTGCAATTTTCCTTCGCGAACGTTTAGAACGATCGTTTCAAAGAAATTATTTGCAGCAATATTTTGGCATATTTCATTCACCATATGATGTACTGTTCACATAATATCCTATATTCAGTTCTCCGTATGATAATACAGTATAGGTTATTCCAAAAAGGCGCAAAATTTGAACTGCGCGCCATCTCCGACGCTCTATTTCGGCGGTAAGGCATTCAACGCACCTCGTCTCGATTCATGCACATTTGAAAAGTTCGTATTTGAGGAACGTTTACGAGAAAGTTCACGAATTTCGATGGCCTCGAACAAACAAGAATTTCCTGATGAAAATCAACCCCTTGCCATTGGGTTACCTACAAAGAAAATGAGGGTGATCGCGAGTGAAGGCGATTTGGTTGCTGCGCAAGCGAGGGTCGACGAGGGTTATCTTCGCCGAGCGGAGAGAGGAGACGGTGGAAGAGAAGAAGCTTTATCGTCCCGAGACTCGCTCCGTTTCGCCCTGGATTTTTGCGGGACACTAGCCAGCAGGAAGACAAACGCACAGACATGTTTTACGCGCATACAGAGACGCGGCGTACACGCGCATCGCCTCCCTTTCTCCGTCTGTTTGTCCGTGTTGCGTAACGTATCAATTTCGCACCGCGTATACTTTCGTAATTAACAGAATTCGTTAATACCTATTAATAAACCGCAATAAGCACAGCGCGCGCAGACTGGACCGTCGTAGATACGGCGGCTCGACGTAGGAAATCTTTTGGTTAACCCGTCGAACGAGACGGTGTTGTCATCTCCGTGTCAACAGCGTGTTGACTTCTGCGAATCTGGGGTACATCGTAATGCATTGTGTTGTTACTGGGAGTCTCACGCATTCACGGCGGTCGCGCATTTTTCGAATAGAAATAAACGTTTCTGTTGGCTGTAATCAGTGCCGTTTCCGGTCGCTTTTTCCCGGTTTTATGACGTAACTTATAAAAATGAGAAGACGATACTATTTAACACTAGAATTACCGAACTCTAAAGCAACCATTGTCTATTGCTCTATAACAATGACAAGGTTGGATTTGTTTACACTTCGTACAACTTCTATTATAATATATGCTTGAACAGAAAAATTTAGTTAAAAATTTCTCATAGGAGCATGCTTATAATATCGGGAACTGTGAAAGAAAAAGTCAGAAATTAATCGTTTTGACTGGTTTGATTGTTCTAGTGTTGTAGGTTTGGCATGGACTATTTTAAAACCCGGAAACTATTCTTTCGGGCCTGATCTTTATGTCTTATCATCTAAAATACCTAATTTAGATAAAGTTTATGGAGAAACAAATGTAATGACAGATTAATTCGTTTAATTTTACGTAAAACACGGTGCATACACCGTTAACCAAATGTAACTTACTCGAAGTTACTGTAAGCATATTTGAATTTCTTAATCTGTTTCACAGTTCTTGTTTATATTATTTAAAACAGTTTAGAGCTTAAGTCACATTGTATATTTAGTAGGTACATGTATTCCGGTGTATTAATAGCTTATCAGAGAGTGATATGCTATAGTATAAAATAGAAAAATAAACGAAGAAATGATGAAGTAACATCACTTACCATCCACCGAAATGGAAGACGAAATGGCCGATGGTCCTTCCGTGTTCTTCGGCCGTTCCTCCATTTCAAGGTCGCCGATGACGACTTCCGTCGGCGCGCATGCGCACTACAGGAATGCCCACAACACGATCCACACGAAACACGATTCACCATCGAGCCACAATTGAACAACAAATATTTCGGAAATATGGCCACCGGCGTCCGTGATAGATTCGTTTTTTCTTTCTTTCGCTGGCCCGTTATCATTGAAGTGTCTCCCGGCGATTTTCTCTCTCCTTTTTTCTTCTTTGTGGAAGATTAGGCAACCGCCATCTTGAACTGCGAGTGGGGAGAGTTCATTATCTGACGCAGAACGATCAAACGGTGGTCAGAATTAAAGTTTCGTTGCCTGTACAAATTGATTAGGACACAAAATGGTGAAAATCTGTTTCTAATTTCTATGTTTCAATCTTCTTTAATAATAATAAATTGGAACTCCATAAGTTGGACGCTTTAATGGAACTTACGGCCAAGGCTCGTCTGAATTTTTAAATTAATTAACTATATTGCTAATAAATTTTAGTAATATTTATTTTATTGTATTTTATTATGTTATAACTATTTCCCCACTGTAAAATATTTATCTTGTTACTCTTATGTACAAGAACTTGAACGCAAGTGCATGAACCAAAAGTACAGTTGAATTGTCCTTGACAAATAAAAATCCCGTTCCATATTTAAACATATCTTTCGTTAAAATGTTATCGTACATATTTATACCGTTACGATTACGTTGTGAGATTATCGATAATTATGCGATATTTCCAGGAATATCTGGTCTATCAAAATTCCTAATCGGGACTGAGAGTAATCGATAACAGTCAGTCCGAAAACACTTATCGGAGTCACAATCTCGCGATGATAAGCTCCTGGTTACCGAACGATAATCGAAGAGAATTGCAAAAAAAACGAAACATTGAAGTAACTTAATTTCATTGATTTAGGATTAGTCGAAGAATTTACTGTCAGATTGTGCTAAAGTATACAAGATTGATATAGTGTAGAAGTTTCGAACAATTTTAATTTTACAATTTGAAATTGAACGAGAATTACAAGAACAATTTGGCAGAAACATTTAAAGGCCATCAATAAATGTAGCGCTCGCAATCACATACACATAAATGAGTCAAGCGCTTATTATTTCACAAAAAAAAGGTTAACTCTTGCGTAACGTCGAAATCATTCATAAACATAATAATTCTTCGCTTTAGATTATTCATCCCCTCATCTGCATAGACATCAATAGTTTTATAACCGAGCAGTTTTTCATCGAATCAAATTTATTCAACTCTTCGATATTATTTTACAAGAACAACGTGCGCTCAGATAATAATTTCTGAAAGAAAAACTTATTATCTAATGAACAGGGAAACATTAAATCGCTTGAAATATGGGCGGATTAGAATCATAGTGGCGCAAGTCATATTTTTTCATTCTAAAAAAACATGGATTGTTATTGTTTACTGACAAAAGTTATTGTTAAGATAATTTAGGGTGAAGTTAATACATACTCATAATAATGAAACGTTTCTGCGAAATATTTCGTTTATAAAATTTCTTTTTGAGAAAACGTTATGTACTGTACAATTGCAGCTAGAAACGTTATATTGCATTTGTTTCTTATTCTATTACTCTATTCCGTTATGATGTGAAATAGTGTAAATGGAAATTCTTTGAACATCTTTTGGTCTTACTCGGAATTCTCGAATTCTTAAATTCATCATTCGAAACCTCTCGTTTTAAGCGCCACGAATGCGATTGCTACGCGCAAGCGCGAACGACGGGGAACTTGAAAGCATAGAACGAGAACACTGCTACGCGCATGCGCGGAATACGCGGCACTCGTCACGCATGCGCACTCGCGACTCGCGACAGCTAAGTCCGATCTGCTGGAAAGCAATTGCGCTACTGCTGCACCGACCATCATCGGTGATCGACATGCTCTTGATTTTATACAGTTGTGTGAAACAACACTTTTGTTTATCATATATATGTATATTTCTATTTATATGCACATACATGTACGATCGACGAGCGTGTGAGTAATGCTCGCCAGTATGCATTTATTGAACGCACACTGTACAGTTGAGCACTACATACGTCATATGTGAATATCAATTGACAGGTTTAATATTGAAATCGTGTTCGTGCGTACATTTTTGTTTATGCACGATGTTTACGTTTAAGGTTATGTTAACTACGTCTGAAAGGGAATAGGTTAACCTTAGGATACGATTGTTCGGATCTGCATGTGTACCTTGCAGATTCTTTCCATACAATCAGCTGCATGACTATTCATGCGAAGGATACCTCGAATTTTTTGTATACTCTTTCGCTTTTTGTAATGACGCGAGACGAACGATGAGAAAAGAACCGAGCAAAAACTTCGAGTCGTCTACCTTGAATTAATGAATGATTATTTGCTTTTTATCTTGCCGACCGTATATGTATACGTGCTGATGAAACGTTAGAAACTGTAAAAATAAACGTCTTTATTACGATGGTAATAACAAGAGCCTTATCTCAGGCAGTTGTTACGCATTAGAGTCGTTTGCATCGGCATAACCTAATTTCCAGTAACAAAATTTATACTCAATAAATCGTTCAAGATAAAAAGAGCTAATAAATTAATAGATCGAATTTACAGTGTTTTTTAATAATGACTGGAATCAAAAGTGAAAGATACAAGAATTTTTAGCTTTATTGTTTTTGGATTATTCGTGATGATAATATAAATATGCATGTAGGAGACAATATTTCTGGTTATATTTCTCCTATTTATAATTCTAAATATGATTAATATAATGAGAAAAGCAATATATGTTTTCCATTGCATTCCGATGTTCGAATCAGTTTTTAAATTTCGCGCGGTCGAGTACGTCGGTAATAAAGCTTGTTACCTTCCAAAGATGGCGTATTTGATCAAGCCCTGACAATACAGGGACCGCTAATAGCAAACACGATTTTAAAAAATTTCTTTGCATGAAATAAACATTGGTAATAGTTCATACGAAATCTATGTATTCCTCTACGAAATAATAATACTTTATCAAATGTGATTCGACTACGTACTGATATCAAGAGGTTATGGTAATTTCTAATTTTAGTGATGCTTTTTCCAATGTGGCTAATAATAATTCGAAAACATATTTTCATCAGACGTCGTTGAATTATCTGAATAATGTAAGAACATTGTTGACATCGTGATAATAAACTGTTTATTAAGGTCATTATGTAACATGTCGATGTATGATGCAAAATATCATCGTGCCTATCAACACAGACTTGTAATAAAACGATTCGATAAAACGTGTTTTTGTATCGTCTCCAAAATAATACTCATAAATTTATGATATCGCTACGAGAAATGTAAACAATACGGAAATATTAGTCTTGAATCCGTATAATTCATTCCAAGGCCCTTAAATCTGCTTAGACTTCGATAATTTAAATAATATGCCGATTGTAACGGTTCATCTCGATCATGCTGTATAAAACCGAGGTTGTGATCCACTATCTTAAATCGGATTTCTATCCGCAGTTATTAGTCTTGTCGTAGCATTAATACTTGTCAGATTCAATACATTACGTACTTTTGTTCATGTACTATTCATGTTAAAATGACGTTACATAACCATGTTAATGAACTTCTGCGCGTTTGTAGCAGAGTTTGAAGACATCAGAAACGAAACTGAACTCTCGATTTTGCAAAGGATTATTTAAACAAAAGTTGACAGAAATCATCCCGCAGTAAAACAGTTTCCACGAATCTGATGTCAGTTTACAACTTACAACTTGCAACTTACAACTTACAACTTGCAACTTACAACTTACGACTTACAACTTACAATTTACAATACATATCTAAGAATTGGAAGTGTTGTATACTTTCAGGCGCCAGGTTCGATTTCCGAGAATCGTTATTAGATGTCACTAGATGCCCATACGAAATGAGGTTGCACAGGTTGCACGTATCTAGGGGTAATGCAGTTACAAAAACACAATTTACTATCGATTCATACAAGTAGATAAAAAGCTACCGATCATTTAACAATTACTTCTAAAAGTTTTAAATAAATAATTTAATTGTCCAAATATCGTGTTTGCTAGCACGCTTAAGTTCGTGAATTATCGATAACATTGAGCACGACACCGAAGTGGTACTCAAACCACTGTGGTCCCAAATATCTGAGACAATAAAATAAAGGCCATAAGATGCAATGTATGAACGGATCCTAAACTGTGTAAATCATGCCGTCATACAAGTAAGGTATACAGAATACACGATTCCCATCGAAAGTAACTTTTTATGAAATATCGGTAACAACGAGTGCGACACGGAATCGGTGATGAGGTGCTAGCGTCCCATTTTCGTGTGACAGATCGACTCTGATGTCTCGTCTGTGCTAGGAGTAATGGAATTACAAAAAGAAAACAATTTATTATCGACTAATAAACAAAAAATTAATGAACATTTAAAATGACCAGATTTCAATCCTTTGAAGGCGAATATCGGTATATTGATAAGAATTCATGTACCCAATTCCCGAAGTTCTGAGTGAAGACGTAATTATTCAATTATCGCTAGTTTTTGTATTATACATTTTCGTTTTTTGAAACATTTGATCACCGTCGATCAAAAAGGTAAGGTCATCGCCATTTATTATAATCTCGATTTACCGCTCGGCTGCGCGAGTCCGCCAGAGCGACAGAATTTCAAATTTCGCGGACAAAGTCCGTGGATACCCCCACCTTGTAAACGGTCACACCAATCAATACTTCTTTATCGACTGTGTATTTAGTCTCCTCGGCGGTCTCGAGCACTGCAGTTGTTGTGACACATTGTGTCATATTGTGTCGCAATAATATCTCGAAGCTCCTCCTAAAGAGACGTCAGTAAGAAAACCGATTCACCATCCTCGAACCCGTTCAAACAGAAATTATTCCGCGGTATGAACCGCGCGTGTGCCATGTAAAACCGTGAAGGGACGTGCGGTGTGCTATTAGCTGACGGACGATTCCGACCGAGAAAGAAAGTCTTACTTTCGGTAGCCTTCCGGCGTGTCCCTTCCCGTCCCGGTATTCTCGCTTTTTCCTCAAAGTTCTGTGCAGATATGCGTTAAGTGGAGCCCAAACGGTCCGGAGCCTCGTCCTCGAAGAGATCTGTCCCCGTTCCGGTGATGGATTAAGGGCAACGTGTTCGTCGATCTTTGATTCCAGGTGAGTCCACTTGTCCCCGTATCGATGCAGCGTCTTTTTATAGGAATGCGATATCGAGTGTCGTTCACAGTCCCGGGCATTATTTTGACCAAAACGATTTCGGCACGTTGTGACGAACTACAGATTATTCGATTCCATGGATAATAGTCTAATATGTAGTTCTGCATCAGTGTTTGTAATTAGTCGGTTAGAATCGAATTTTGTGGTTAATGCTAACGTAGAGCATGTTTTTTCATTGTAGAAACTGCTTTCTAAAATCTTGTATCGATGCACTGGTGAAAGTTACTTGTCCTAGGTTATTTTTGGAGCACAAATATCAAAGCATCTTGTACGGAGCAATTATTCGTATCTTGGATCCCTTGTAAGATCAATCAAAATGTTTATAGGTAACAGCTGTAATAATGGAACATGACACATTTAGAAAGTAACAGGAAATTCTTTAACGAGGGCATGGCATGAATGTGTATAAGGAAAATATAAATATAAAGTGGGAGAAATTAAGGAGTGTGAGAGGCGAACGCATAAATCGGCTAAAAATATCGTTCTGCTACTTCATATGTATGACAGAATAAGAAGAAATACAAAAGACAACTGGCTTCTTACATTAAAAATCGTTGAGGAAAGTAGAAAGAGAATTTCCATTCAATAGGAAGAATAATTTTCTGTTGCAACTTTTCATGCATTAGTAGCACCAGTTCCGTAATTCTTGCATAATGGTCATGTAACATTTATCATTGATATAACTGAAGAACTATGATATAATCCATAGGTGAAGTTGAATAATGCAGAACTAGGTGGAAATGGATGACTAATTGAATAAATTAGCGTTGTGATGCATGTCATTTTTTTCTAATTACAACTTTGATCGAATGTGTATATAATTGAATTACTTCACATAGTCTTACATAATACAAACAAAAAGATCCTTTTGAAACATACTTTTAAATCATTCCAAATTGTCAATTTAAACGATATTAATATATTATAATGTGCTATCATGAAAATATGATTTGCTAAACGTTTAGATAAATGCGCATTCATCAATTTAAACAATGATGATGCAGCATTTATGTTTACATATTGAAATAGTTGGTTATGTATGGCTATACTATGGATATTAAAATCGCAATGATAAGTTATCTTCTGTTTAAAAATACTCGTGATTCTACTATAAAGACCGATTACAAAATTATTCTTGGCAGCTTCGGCGAGTCGTTGAAAATTTCAGTTGGTTCACATGACAGTCCCACAGTTTTTACCACAACTCGACAAGAAACGCGATTAGGATAACACGTGCCGTTTCGTGCGGTGCATCATGAGCGTACTATACATATAGTACTGTAAACTACTATCGGTCATAAAGGTTAAAGTTACATTTTAATGACTACGCACATAAGAATGACGGTATAAATGTGTGTTTTTGTTTCTGTTTTGCCACTGTGTTTCTACATTTCTTTCCAATGTGCGATAACTGTAGTGCTTCGAGATACGAAGTATACGGCAAGGTACGTGACTTGATTTCGCGAAAACATGCAAACAAGAACAATTACTTTCTGCTCGACATACCAAAACAATCGTTTCACCCGACCTTGGAAAATTTGTAACCGTCCCGTGCTGGCTGATTCGCATGATAACAGATTACCTAAGCCCTAAGCCGAAACGTCCGGATTTTGACGATTTATGTCGTTGACATACCAAAAAGTAACATGAACGCTATTTATATTCATTACTCGACAATAATGATTATGAAGTAGAAAGATGTTATAGAAATTGATGTTATAGATGTTACTAGAAATATGTTATAAACCTACTGAACTAAAATATGTTGTGTTATCATTCTGAACGACTTTTCGTTAATAATAGGTATTCTCTTCTAGATTTTCAGATATTCAGATAAGAAAACTGTTGTTGCAATGAATCCTACGTAAATGAATAAATAGATGCCTTTTTTAAGATAATAGCAATTATGTTTCCCATTAATGAGAATATAAACGCTTAAAATAGCAATAAGGTAATAGTTTCTTTGTTCCGGACTCGTGTAATTTGTGACGCTAGAACTCGAACGCGGAAAGTAATTTAAAACATCCCTTTTAAGGTTGAGGCTCTAATATCCGTATTAAATTCCTATCACACTGAATTCCTAATGTGATTGAATCTCTATCTCTTTAACTTCTTTTGCGAATATCTCGGAAACTAGAAAGGAAGCGCTTGTTATATGTATAGGAGAAAGTAGTTCAGAATGATGACCTACACAACATATTTCAAGGACATTGATATCGGAAGCGGTTCCCTTAAATTGCATATTTACCATTGATTTCAGTTTATTTTCTGTTAATAACGAAATAATCAATGGCGAAACATTTGTGTGTCGTTACGGGAATATTTTGTTTCGGTACGAAACCGTTAGTGAGCCAGATAAAATATCAGGTCACGAGTAAGCTGAAAAACCCGTATGAAAATAGTGTCATGGTACGTGACATGCTATAAATTATACGAATTAAGAGATCTTATCTCGATTTCCGTGGTCGGTCTCTTTGTACGAGACAACATGTGGACTGTTTTTTATAACAGACACTTTCCGCGGTTCCAAGGTCGCGGCGTCAGTGGTTGCGTCGTTGTAACGGAAATTTCGGTGTCAGTTACCGATGACGATGACCGTCGATAGCGTTAACGGAAAGTGCCGGTTGCCGATGATCGGCGTGCCAATGAACTTGTCAATTATCACTGACGATCGAACATTTGCATAAAAGTCCGGATAACCGATACAATATCAAGCACGTGTATCAAATTTTTTATTCATTCTCTGCAGAATTTCTAACGTTGGAATTCTAATTGAACTGAGCCACGTGGACTACATTTTCTACGATGGAATTGCAAAATCGAATTTTTCTTTTCTGCAAAATCGATTTGCTTTTATTTCGCACATCTCAGAACTCTATGCCTACTAATTTATGTTATGATAATATTGTGATTTTTATATATTTGAAACAATTCTACGTATGTTCAGTTTATAAATGTAAAACATCTGCATATTTTATTTTGATAAACAAGCTCTCGTTTCTCATACACAACTGTTCTATAATAAAAGAGATTACTGTTTGTCAAATAAAACAAACATGTATATGCTACATTCAATTCAGTTGAATCAACTAAGACGTTAAATGGAATTATACTGTTGCAGTTATAAGCTGATCTTTCATAATAAAAAAAAAGGAGCTCGAAGGTTATCAAGTCTGACCAGACAAGCTCCTTTTTTCCCCACATCAGAATTAAAACAAATAATCGAGTGGCACTGTGCTCTTCAGGAACAGGAAAAAGTAACAACCATACAGCATCAATGGAGCTCTTGGACAGACTACCAATCCCCAACCTCAGGGTATACACAGCCATCAGCTTTGGGATTCTATCCTGTTCTGTCTACTATGCAGCCCAGATCATCAAAGATCCTACATGGAAAAGTAATCATACCTCTGTGGAGATGGAGCTTGAGTCCGATCCAAGGAATTTAGGGATGCATTTGAAGGAACTGCTCAAATGCATGTTCTATGAACCCATCTGTATCTGGGTAAGTTATCCAACCTAGTCTCTGTCATCAACAGAAATAATGGGAATTCGCACCCCAAGGCCTTCTAATAGGCACATTCAATTTTTGATGTTTATTACATTTGGCTTCTCTGCCAATCTACACATTGTTGCCAGTTTGGGGGGGGGGGGGTAGCTTTTACACTTACTAAACACATTGACCCCAAACCCAGACAATCCTGAAATCAATGCTCTCAAAAGATAAAGAGAGAGAAAGAGAGTCATCCACTCTAATAAATTAAGCTCTTTAAGAAAAGTCAAGTTTATAATTTTAAGAATCATTCTAGTTTGAATCTCGGTTATTGAAACGAGACGGTTTGTTTTGTCGGAAGTTGCCGTGGAACTTGCCATAGTAATTGTTTCCTAGATCATATTAATCATTGTAAACCCATCACTGGGTGCTCTTCCTTCTTGGCAAATGAAATAGGAAGCGGTGAATAGTGCCGGTCAAGTTGCGCACTAGGAAAGTCCGGTCACTGCCAAACGTGTCTTATCGGCTTCTAATTTTAGTCGGGAGGTTTACATTTCGGCCATTTTCGACCGGGCAGCTTCGTGCGGCTTGACAACGTGAACGATGTTTGGAATGGTCGATGGAGGATTTTCCCATTCTTTTTCAGACGCTGATTAACATGGCTTACTGCGTGCTAATTCTCCTCGGCAAAACGATCCAGAAGCTGGTGTTCGGCGAACTCCGGTCATCGGAAAGGCAACACCTGAAGGACAAGTTCTGGAACTTCGTGTTCTACAAGTTTATTTTCGTCTTCGGGGTGCTGAACGTACAGTACATGGACGAAGTGGTCCTATGGTGGGCCTGGTTTACCGCGCTGGGCTTCCTCAGCTTGCTCAGCCAGCTCTGCAAGGATCGATTCGAATACGTGAGTATAGTACTTCCGTGAAATCTTGATCCGGCGAGTTTCACTCCAATCAAGAGAATCAACCTCTCAGCCGATCGGATTCTCTCGTGAATTGAGAGCAATCTTCTCGAACACTGGATTCGATTCAATTAACTCCATCGCGGCCACGTATGTACATCGACGTGCAGCATTGCTCATAATTATACTGTTCGATACGCGTTCACAGACCCTGCGAATCACAGACTTCGAAAATTAAATTTTTCGAAGGCTTTCGATTAATTATGAGCACCACTGCGCGCGTATGTTTTCGACAAGTCGAACGGAAGAACGCGTGCCCCATATTTCCACTGCGACAAAAATCAGGAAATTTATGTCAGTGAAACTTCAGTGAAACATTCGCGGCACTGCATGCGTTGCTAAAAAAATAGCATTGGTGCTAAGGATGACGGTAAAAACTTTCCTCGGGTAAATGTAAAATGGTATTTATACCGGTGAAAGTATCGGTATCCTTGCATCCATCGTGTCGCATACGATAGTTAATAATGTTGTTCCAAATAAAGATAAACAAATTTTTGCAAATAGGCAAGAAATCGCCGTCTCGAATTTTGAAAGTAGGGATTTGTTTAAAAAGATTGGAATCCATGTTACTGAAGCAACTATAAAACATTTTAAACGTCACAATTGGAACTAATCTTATAGCCTCGATATTGTTTTATCTAGATCCTAATAGATCTATCATTGCCTATTATTATATTTTTTGCTTCTATTTTAATCGATAAATTCTGTTGATTGGAAGATAATATTTCAAAATCATCAGCACGACGATTTTACACAATTGAAATCAACAATCCACAAAATTAACAGTACAATTTGTAATAATTTTTGTAACAACCAAAAATTAAAATCGCAACATATTTTTTCTGCATATTCTTTATTTCGAAACTTGAAAAGTTGTGTTCAACAATTTTTTACCGTCGACATGATTTACGATGGTACGGAAAACCGGTTTTTCCGCTTCTATATTTAACTATCTTAAAACGATCCCCGCACAGATCAGAAATTAATTCATTTATGGGTTCCGGAGATTCGTGCAAATCGAAACATTTTCTTTCTACCACGGTAAAAATTCACGAGAGAGTGTTAAACCATACGATTCGAATATTTTGTGTATCTTCTGGCAGTCCAATTCGTTATTTTGCCGAATTTCTTTATTGTGCGGTACTTAATTTCACTACTCGATGATATACAACGAAGCGAATTTGATATTACAAAGAGCGACATCGGAATTCTAAATCAGGATGACCCCATAGGGTTGTTCCTGTAGAAGTTTATAAATATTCCGAATATCTTAACATATTTCAGACCGGCAGTTTCGAGACGAGACTCGATGCAGTTGGCACGCGTTCGTTGCGAGCCGACAAGCCGACGTTACGAAATTCGCTACGTGGCTGCATTTGCATTGTTTCGTTAGATAGAGCACTCGTCATACTTTATTTACGCGGAGCGTGTGCCTGAAATCAATATGTTGCTTATTTATTCGACAAAGTTTCCCGCATTCGCAAACGGGACTATCCCACGTTCGATTTGTCGGTGTAGCATGCGCCAAACAAGGTGTATAGTTTCCGTTATGAAACAGTTACATAAAAAACAAAAAGATGTTCCCGTTATTATAATACAACATGCGTACCTGTAACGGAAATGATTCGCCTTGCCTTCTCAACACGAAATGTCATTATCCGTCGAAGTCCGCACGAACGTAATAAGTTTCATGCGAAATAATCACGTTCTGCTATAGTGCCTATGACCTTGACTTGACCACCTCCTAAACAAAGTTAACCTAATTCATGGGCATAATCAGAAGCTGTGAACGACTTATTTTTCGTTATCTCGCGAATGTGTTATCGACAAATGATAACAATTTACGAAGTGGAATTTTTGTATTCGAAAGTAGAAAACAAAGAGGCACGCATTAGGGTTAACCAGATATAGGCTTGGTCGAATGTAAAAGACTCTGCTATAAACACAAAAAGTCTCGTGACTCCGTTATGCAATGAATTCACGAGAATCCCGTTAGTATAATTGAATAGAGGTAACCAGGTTATGGCTGTCACTACGACATTCAGTTTTCCTTGTTTGTTTCATTATGTATCTCTTTTTCAACAGAGCCGAGAAATTGTGACGTAGAACCGACTGTATATACTTAGTGATTCAACTGTACTTACTTTTATTATGTAACAAAAACGATCGTACATGAAAAGAAATTTATGAAGCGGAGGCAATTATTTGGAGATAACAGACATTGTAATAAAAAATTTATTTGGCTAATTTTCCTGGATGTTTCGACTTTATAACAAATTTTATGTCTGTTCATGCAGTATCAGATCAGGAGGCTATACATGTAGATAGGTGTAGCATGTTGTCCTTGAAACATTCTTGAGCAAACTGGAATATCAGTTCCCATGTGTTGCAATATTTTGTAAAAAACACACACACACATTTTTGTCCATGACCTATCTGAAGAGCCAATGCCATTTACTTCTGTTTCATTATTGCAACTTTAACCCGTGAAAGTGAAAAATAAACCACGAATGACTATCTGCCACCATATATTTATTTTATTATTTTGCAGTTGTCCTTTTCGCCAACGACACCCGGTTGGAGTCATGCAAGGCTTCTCGGACTGCTTGCTGCAATTCTGGCATTATCTTCGTTCATGTTATTGTTATGTACGGCCGCAGCCTTCATCTTCGTCTCTTTCAACACGTTCGTGTTTACCGCAGCCGAGGTAACTAACTCATATTCATTAAAGTCAACATTACAATTTCAAATGGAGAAAATTCTAATCACTTTGGTTCTTTGTTAATAGTGCATCCTATTAGGCGTAAGAACGATTCACGTAATGGTGAGGTACATTATTCACCTGTACGACATCAGAGGAGCAGGGACGCCCTCGCAAAGGTCGTGGGACAAACGAGGTCCTTTGACTTATTACGTGGATCTTGTAGCAGAGCTGATAGTACTGTCTGTGGACTTCTTCCATCATGTCCATATGTTACTCTGGAGTAACATATTCCTGAGCATGGCCTCTCTGGTAATCTGTATGCAGCTTAGGTATCTGTTCTACGAGATACAACGGAAACTGACTAAACATAGGAACTACTTAGCTGTGTTGAACCACATGGAGCAAAAGTATATATCTCCGTTCCTGAATCAGGTCAGGTCTCTGTATTAGGAACTATAATTTGATACTAATATTGATTTTAGCTACCCAATGGCAACGCAAGAGGAACTGGCAGAAAATTCTGATAATTGCGCTATTTGCTGGGAGAAGATGGAAGCCGCCAGGAAGTTACCCTGCTGTCATCTCTTCCACAATTCCTGTCTACAATCCTGGCTGGAACAGGATACTTCTTGCCCAACGTGTAGGCTGGCACTCAGTATGCAACCAAACCATCGGGACAGCACATTGGCATTACCAAACGAACTGCAAACACCAGCTAGAACGAATGAGAATCACTTCTTTCACTTCGACGGCTCGAGATATGTTTCTTGGCTACCGAGCTTCTCCGTGGAGGTTTCTCATAATTGGCTACGTGGAGATATTTCAACCATTGCGCACAATAACTCGCAAATGGATGCTATGATCAGACAGGCATGTTCTGTTTCAAATTGTTAATTTGTTTGAGAGGTTGATCTGTGTTGGAATCAATTAACATGCAAATATATGGTATCTTAAAAATGTCTTCATATCCGTTACAAGGATATGTAATTAAGAACGCACAGGTTCCCATTTAAAAACTTTAATGTGACTTTCTCAAGACAATTCAAGATCAGTGCAAGGTCCAATAAGTAAGAATATAATACGTCCGCCTTGACCTGCAACTTAGATTGTTCTATGAGTAATTGCATTCTGAAAACGAATTAGTCTTTTTGTTCTGTAATAGTGTTTTATAGTTTCTCTACCATGAGATAATGGATATTATTTAATACTGAATCAGGTGCAGCAACTATTTCCGCATTTCCCACGCAACCTAATTGTGGAGGACCTTAGAGTGACAAGATCAGTCGAATGGACTGTCGAGAACATTCTTGATGGTGTACTGATACCGCCACATCATTTAATCGAAGAACCACAATCGGAATCCGTCCCTCAGATTCATACTAGTACCACTGAGAATAGTGTCTCCTCCAGCACCGCTTCAACGCCACCCACCGATCCAAGATTTGACATTCCTATTGCTGATAGGTAATCTTTCTTTTATACAATAAAGTTTCATTTATATTCATATTTCCATAATTACAGAATCGTTTTTTCTAAAAGAAATGTTAGTATGGATTTTATGATTGGAGAGGGACAATTATTTTTTCTCGTTCCTAATTAAAATTTACTGGTTTCAGCAGCAACGAACCTTCCAGCTTAGAAGGACGGTTTTCAAGATCCTCTTCAGAAAGGGAGCTCATGCTCCAGCATCGTAAAGAACACATGAGACTAGCTGCCATCAGGAGATATCTTGGGCTACGACGCGATGCTAACCAACATGTCTCCGAAACTACTTCTTAAAAATAGGCAATGAAGAGAAAAATTTATGTTCAAGATTATGAGTTTACATGCTTGGTAGACTACCTTCTTCGATGAAGTGTATACGACTGATTTTCTTTGGTAACACGTCCATTGACGACCACTTACTACCCTTTTTGGTCACCTTTCTAAGTCTCGCATCCTGCTAGTTTTCAGAAAACTTTCTTTATTCGAGATGTTTGTTCCTAAGATTGTCTTAACCATCTTAACTTTTATGACACTTAAAGTAATTTTTTTAGAGATACATGTTTTTTTGATTAATTATAATCATCATAAGTAATTGTCACCTACTCTTCTTTTTTTCTTTAATTTTAGTCTCGTTGAATTTAAAATCGGTTATATGATTTTTAGGGATAGATTTGCCGAAAATTGTACACCTGCTTTCGTTCTTTTCTTGAGAAAAATAGTTTTCTTAAGAAAACAAATTGTTTTATTTATAAGTAAAGTAAGAATGATGAACTTAAAAGTATTAAATGTTTAATTCTTTAGAAATAATAAGGAAAATTAACTTAAAAGTATTATTTGCTTAATTATTTTTTATTCTTTATTTATTAAAATAATTGTTAAGTAATATACCATTCTGAAAAATCTTAATCTTCGTCTTTTTTCGGAGCATATTTCCCCCAGAACTCTTAATATCACATTAAAGAAGCAAAACACATTCGTAAAAATCTATTCGTAAATTCATCATTTTAGTTTAAAATACAAAGATACTTAGAAACGTTTATTTTACTTTTTCTTAAGAGAAATATTTTTCTTGGCTATGTTAAAGTATCCCCGTTGTTTTCTCGAAATCATTATTTTCTGTTCTCAAGAAAATTGATTTTCTTGAAAATGGAAGAAATGGATTTCAGTCATTAATATTGAATGGTTGTGATTATATACTCATTGGTGGATTAGGGGACTGATAAAACTAGAAATACGTTGTTGAAGGAAACGTTCTTTTCATACATTCATTTTCATATGAGTAATGAATAAAAAACATATAGTATGTTTAATAGTAAATGGTTACGATCATTTTTGTTATTAATTTTATTATTGATATGTAATGTTTTTCATTTTAGAGATAATATAAATTATTGCAAATCAATATTTAAATCATTGGAGAGAGAAGGAGAGAAAGAGAGAGAGCGCGCGCGAGAAAGTAATATTTAAGACACATATGTTTGCAAATAAAATATTATTTAACAGATTATAATAAAAAAAGTCTATTTCTTTCACTTATTAGAATTACAATGCTATTTCAAAGATTTTACGAATATATTTTTCTTTCTTTGAACAGCACTGTGTTGAATTATATATTTCAATATTAACGAAATTCAACGTTTAACAAAATTTCACCTGAAGAGAAAATTACTCAGAATAGCATATGCGAAACGAATAATTTCTTTGATGGAGTATTTAGTTTCAAAAACACTCGACTTTATTTCGTTACGAACAAAATGCATCTTGTAAGCTCACAACGAAGGAAATGTAAAAGAATGAATTATTCAAGTGCCATGAAAATTTATGAAAATAGAGATTGCTAAAATGTTGAAGTAATTTGTTAATATACGCTTTTTGTAAAATATTTTTTTCTCCCTGTAATGTATAGCGCATTAAGTTATACGATTCATTTGTATTACTTCGCAATTACAGATTAATTAACACTTTACGATCTGCCGATACGGCGCCGCACGCTCAATGGAAACACATGTTTTATCAGTCTATAAATATCAGTAAAACATCGCTTGGTAAAACTGAGTTTTAGCAGTTGTTTTTATACTACTGTCAATAAAATAAGAGATACATAGGTAAAACTTTTAAGTATACCGAAAAAGAAGAACACAAAAGCTTCGGGTAGTCCGCGGAACGCAAAGTGTTAATAAGAAAACACTATAAATTGTTTCCCACAGTAATGTATATGTAACAGTAGCTTTTTCCTCTGTGAACGAATAGTTACCCTGTATGGTTGAATTATACTATAATTCCAACAAACGATTACAGACTTTTCTTCTGTTTTGATGTCAAATTTTGATTATTCAAATATTTGAAAGAACTAAAATTCCATTTTAATATATTGAATTCGATTCAAAGAGAATTTCAGTAGTTGATAAACAAACGAATTTAACACTAACTACTAACAATACATAAACCAATCAATTTTTGTAATGACCTTTTTACACATAGTAGAAATAACGGAAAAGTAATTGAAATGTAATAGTATTATTTCAATACTCAATGTATATGATGCAAAAATGTAGTAAATGTATTTTCTAGAAAAGAAAAATCTAATGTTTTCAATGTCATAGGAAGAAGATATTGTATGTTGAGGTTGATGTGTTTGTGAATTGCATAAGTGTTGTCAACTGATTGCTTTATCGCAAACAAAATTGTGTGTACAATATATAACTTTCCTATGCCTCCAAGATTACAAAATTTGTTAAAATAATGGAGTGGTTTGTTATTTATGTAATATAAAGACAAGTGAGGAAGAAGTTTACTGTGTCTTTGCATTGTTTGTTTTTTAATTTGTAGCTGAAAGTGCTAGATCTATAAATATAATATTATGTAAATATATGTAACATAGTCGTAATTAGTTATCACTAAACCAATTGAATAAAATTTTATGCTCCATCATACTGAATTTGTTTATCAATTAACTAACTGGTTTTGAAAATAAATCTGTTCTTGAAGCCCTTTCAACATTTTCAATTATAACTTGTATAAATACAATGCATTTCAATTCATTACAATTATTATTAAATTTATTGAATAATGATTTTGGTTCTGAATTTTCGATTTATTTATTAACTTTACAAGTAGAATTTAGCACACAAGAATTCTATAACAAAAATAAATTTCAATCTATAACTTCATCATTATTCATTTTGAACTGTGCAGACATTTTTTTTATGACATGGTCAGTTTCAACAACCGTGAATGTTTTATTAGAAAGTTGTACAAATTTGTTACCTAAGTGTTTAACCAATGAAATTCATTACAACAATGTGAAGGATAATGTGTGCAAAAATGAAGTCTGCGAATCCCCTCTCAGGACTTATCCCATGAAATTGGTTTTTATTCTGTGGATTCACTTGCAGTCGTAAGCATACTGTAACAGAAATATAAGCCAATGATTTAATACAATGAATACAAAGATCTCAACTGTAATTAGTATAAAAAGTAGATCAATATCATAGGAAATTATCTCACATATTGATAGCTATCTTAATCTAGCTAATAAATGTGAATAATTACAAATCGTCACTACGATAGAAATCTAATCTTATTAAGCAAATTATGAATTGTAATTAATACAATACCTCCGAGAACGAAGCAAGAAACACAAGAAATAAATCCACTGAGAAAGCTGTTGAACGGGAACGTCCCAACAAGACAGCAGTAAATGAATTGTATAACACCAGTTAGAAACACATAAAATAGATAAGCATCAATTATCTTGAGTTTCTTCGGCGTGGCTTTTGTATACTCCTGCCAGAATTTGCTAATTACTGCTAACATCGTCATTTTTACAATTATTGTGACGTTTAAGGTTGTGTCGATCCGCGACGCGTGGCACCGGTACACCAATGGTCAGAAACAGAAATTATAGTGGAGTAGACATAATGTAGTACCATACTGTCGTCCTAAAAATCACTAACCAAGATTGAATACGTTACTTTTTAAATTTTGTTAGTAAATACTCCTTTCTGAATAAGAAATAATTATTTTAATTAGATCAAATTGATAGTAATTTTTATTTTTATTTTAGCATCCTAGTTATTTATGAATTTTTAGTAACATATGTTTACTAATTTTGCAAATATCGATAACATATACCATCGATAAATATCTCGATAAGCATTTAACATCGATAGTTTAGCGGAAACTTCGCAGCGTAAAGCAGCGTAAAGTGCCGGTTGAGAGGTTAGAGTTCACTATGTAAATAATTTAATATGAGAGAAATGTCAAATAACGTTAAGTAAATCTTATGAAAATATATTTAATAAGCAGATGTTACTTATGTTAACAAAATGACAGACGAAAAAGCACACACGCAAGAATTCAAATTAGATCCAGACTGTGAGTTACGATTCGAAGTTGAATCTAAAAATGAGAAAGTTACGGTCGAGGTAATTGTACATACATATTAATCATTATTGATATCTAGAATTTTTTTCTTTTTTTACAAAAAAATTGAAAACCACTTTTTAGTTTTAAATTTGAGGTTATTATTTTACAGCTAAAAAGCGGTTTAGCAGAAGTCTTTGGTACGGAACTGGTGAAAGGAAAGAAATATGAATTTATTGCTGGAGCTAAAGTAGCGGTGTTTACTTGGCAAGGTTGCACAGTCGAACTAGTTGGCAAAACTGATGTCAGTTACGTTGCCAAAGAAACTCCGATGGGTCTTTATCTAAACTGTCATGCTGCAATGGAAAGACTTAGGGAAACTGCAGAGAAGGATGATACCAGAGGACCGATAACAATGATTGTAGGACCCTGCGATGTTGGAAAATCAACACTTTGCAGACTTCTCTTGAACTATGCAGTTAGAATGGGCCGTAGACCTATTTTTGTAGACTTAGATGTTGGCCAAGGTCACATAGCAATACCTGGTACAGTTGGAGCTCTACTTGTTGAGCGTCCATCAAATATTGTCGAAGGTTTTAGTCAGCAAGCACCGTTAGTCTTCCACTTCGGTCACAAATCTCCACAAACTAATGTTGCTCTATATAATCTCCTAGTAACACGACTAGCAGAAGTCTGTTCAGACAGACTCCAAGCTAATAAAAAGGCTAGAGTTTCTGGGATTGTGATAAACACTTGTGGATGGGTAAAAGGAGATGGATATAAATTATTAACTCATGCAGCTCAGGCTTTCGAAGTTGATGCTATTTTGGTACTAGATCAAGAAAGACTTTATAACGAACTTGTTAGGGATATGCCAGATTTTGTTAAAGTTGTTTTCTTACCAAAAAGTGGTGGTGTGGTAGAGAGAAGTAATGCACAGAGGGTAGAAGGCAGAGATCAAGGAGTTAGGGAATATTTTTATGGATCACGGACTCCGCTTTATCCACACAGTTTTGAAGTAAAATGGAGCGAAGCTAGATTGTATAAAATCGGTGCTCCGGTGCTACCTGCGTCCTGTATGCCACTGGGAATGAAGGCTGAAGATAATTTAACAAAGTTAGTAGCAGTTGCACCTGGACCTAATTTACTTCATCATTTATTATCAGTCTCGTTTGCTGATTCACCAGAGGATGATGTAGTACAAACCAATGTCGCTGGATTTGTCTGTGTGTAAGTATTTTTTCGATTAATACCTACTTCAGAGTTCAAGATCAATCTTTCTTATTTGCAGCACCAATGTGGATGTAGAAAGACAAACATTTACAGTGTTGAGTCCTCAGCCAAGACCACTACCAAATACAGTTTTATTATTATCAGATATTCAATTTATGGATAGCCATTAATTTTTTCTACTACTAATCTAAAATTGCGAAAAGATAAATATATTTGTAAATTGCTTTGTAAATTCTACGAAATTAAAAATGTCTTTTATGTATATCATTGTTTAAATTTATTTTCGAATATTGTTATAATTATAATTATCGCAAATAGATCTTAATTAAATTTTAGAACAGAATAAACAGAAATAATTAGAAATTAATCACAACAGAAAGAAACACATATGTAGAAATATTATAAAATCAGTAATGAGGATGCTCATTAGTTATCATCAAATCAAAATTTCAAGTAGTTTGCGGTACCTTTGCGTAGTTCGAGAAATCGAATGTATCGATCGAGATAGAGATTCAAATTTCTGATAGTCCACCTTCAAAAGCAAGAACAATTATAGTCGTAAAATTTTAAACCAGTTAACAAATTAAATATCGATAACAGTGAAAAATTATAGTAAAAAAATGAATAACGTTCGATCAAATGATTTAGATATTTCTAATTTTGAGAAAAATTTTCAAAGAATGATTTCTGAAATTCGGCAAACTACGGTGAGCATAATTTACAACGTAAATATAGTTCCCAAATTCTGATTGGAGCAAACATCATAGTAATTTCCTTTCAGGCAGAATTAAATAAATTAGAAAAGGAACATCTTTTACTCCGAGAGCAACTCTGCTCTAACGAATCGTTTTTACAAAATGAACGAAAAGTATCTCAAGAATTACGAACCCGTTTGCAATTAGCAATGGAAAGAATTGATCATTTAGAAGAAGAGAAGATACGTTTGAAAATAGATTATTCGAATCTGTTAATCGATCACGAAAATATAATTAAAGAACGCAGTACTTTGTCGAAAGAGGTTTTGTCTAGTCAAACAGAAGCCGCGAAATTCAAAATTAAGATATGGAGTTTACAGAAATTATTGCAGCGGGAGACTCAACGTAAAGAGGAATTAGAAAAAGCTTTAATTGAACATAAAAATGATAATGACACAATTATTGCAAATATTGACATGTAGGATAATTTCATTCCATTTTTGAATCTTTACACATAACCAATAAGTGGCTAGTGCATTGTAAAAAACTTTCGTTTTTACATTTTATTATGTTCAAGGAATATCGCTAAAATTTCAAAAGAACATATATATTTGATAGAAAATACAAAAGCAGTAATTAATTTAAACAAACGACTACAGTCGTTCGGGCTCTGTTTCCATGCGATAAACGAAAAAAATAAGGCAGAGATCAAGGATTTACAGCGCAAGTTAATGACTATCTCGATGAATGAGTCAAAGTCATTATCTACCAATGATAAATTACATCCAGAAATAGAAAGTTTATGCTTCAAGGTATCTTATTTCTTTTAACTGCCCTTTAAGATGTATATTATTATTATTTATGAAATTTTAGATATTGCTTTTAATATTCTGTTTATTTTAGTTAAAAGAAATGTTGTTGGAAATGAAATCTAAAATGGAAGATTCTGCATTGGTAGAAGAAAATATAAATAAAATTTTCCAGGGGTTGACATACATGTATAATAGCATACAATGTAACGTTGCCAATCAGGAAAAGTAATAATCCAAATACTTCGTTGATTAACAACATTTATTTTGTCAATACATTTGATAAGTGATATGTTCGTAAAACTTGATAATATATTCTTAAATAAAGTTACAATGCTCGTCGTTATAAAACGATTAAAAAATTATTAAGACTTTTCGTATATATACAATAACGTTATTGTTGTGATGTACGGCTTTAAGGATATTTAGCCATTAATTCGTTGCCCTTTCAGTTTAATTTAGCTAAAAACTTAATGGAAGCGATCTTCTGAATTTTGGAGTACAAAAAATTTGCTTAAAATAAACATAGCTCACAGAGGTTTTTGTAATGGTAAAGCTGTATGATTAAAAAATAAAACTTCTGTTAACTGCAGTTCTAAATGGTATTAATACAACACCTAAACGAAAACAACAATATTAGCGATTGTGACGATAAAATTAATAATTTGTCATCGAAGAATTAGGAAAGGCAGGTTTCAATAATAAACGAAGACGAATAGGATTAATATAAAATGTATTATAATAATCGTATATTTAAGTATAAGTGGAAACAGTTCGGAACCCCTTTTTCTTATATATGTGTATAAAAAGAAAAAGAGAACCCTCTGTTTCCTCGAAAAACTATTACAACAAGCGTTTCAAACGAAGACGAAGTCCGTGTTCCACCTTTTTTTTCATTTTAATTACTTCAACAATAGAAACGGGAAATAAGTGAAAGAAAATCGAAAGAGTTCTCTCTTCGAATCACGAATTTGCGCTAATTAATTAATGAGTTAATTAATGAAGATTCCCCTTCGATTCGGTGAAAAAGCTAACTTGACAATGTGTAATACATATAAATATGTATATATACACACGCGCGCGTGCATGCGTATGTATATGTATATATGTATATTTATTCATATATTTATATATAAAAAATGACCGCCCATTGTTTACTTATCCGTACCCTCTTCTTTTTGTTATAAACAAATATCCTCGAGCTACCATAAAAAGAAAGAGATGATTTCTCTTCGATTCACAAGAGAAGTTCTCTCTCTTTCGTTATTGTTTAAATAAAGTGAATACAGACGTGTGTTAAAAATCGATCATACCCCTTGATCGTTTTAAGAAATGGAGGAGAAACATTGCAGTGTGTAGCATAGAATCATACACCTCATGTTCCTTCTTTCACGCTACATACAGATTTCAACTTGAATCTCTTTTGTGCATTCATCGAAACATTCGTTAAAAGAACAGCATGCAAATAAAAACAATTTCCTATGTTATTGCTTTCAGAAGTATTTACGCGATTACGTCACTCTTCTCCAGATGAAATAATTTTTACAGCTTCTACTATCACGAGTCCTCTTCAAAAAACGAGAAAGAACGTCAACTGTTCCATATAAAAAGATCACTCAGCGTCGATTTACATTCTAAATTATTCGTTGATCATTTTAACGGTTGGAATCATCCCCTTTGACTATAGAATCTATCATGTGTTGCCATCATTCACCCACTTAATTAGGTTCGGATAGTCTTTAAATTGCAAATTACACACCCATGATACCTTGCTACGTTACTACACTTCATGAAATTAGGCAAAGGGGAATGGATGTTACGGTCATGTCTTCGGATTTTGTATCTTGAAATCGCTTTTCGACGTCGTTTAGAAAATTATCAAAAAATTATCACAATCCGCAATGATCGTTTCCTTTGAGAATCCTTAAATATGATTTTTCTTTTTTCTTGAGATAGAGAGATAGAGGTAGAGATAGAGAGAGAGAGAGAGAGAGAGAGAGAGAGAGAGAGAGAGAGAAAAAGGAGAGGGGAGATAGAGAGAAAGGGAAGTGTGTTTCTCCTCCAGGATTAAAAGAGCTCCTATGAGTAATCAGTAAAAAAGAGAGACCGGCAGCGGCGGAGGAAAACGAAGGTGGCCATCAAGGAGTAAAATCACAGAAACACTCGCGTCGTGAAGCGAGCGAAGGAGACCGAAGGTGAAGGGTAAAAGGTGACGGTCAAGGTAATGCCGGCCAAAGGGTCAGAGTATAGAGCATCGTGCGAGCCAACTTGGTGGCTTCCTCTGTGGCTCGGATGCCTTCAACTGGTGTCCGCCTCCCTTTGGTGGATTTGACGCCTCCTGTTCCAACATAATTTCATCAGTCAATGATTGAACTCAAAGCAAACGTAACATTCAGTATAAAAAAATAAATTAGACAAGTCTGTATGATGTATTACACTGTTCTATAAACCTTAACACTTTTTAGAGGCTATAAAGTGGTATAAAAAAGCAATAACTGGTTCGAAAAAAAATCATAATATATGTAAAATATATTCAACAGTGTCTTGATACAATTTTCAAGCCAAGTTGTGCATTAGGTTTAATGTGCATGAGTGAGAATGTCATACAATATGTGTTACACAAGTAGATTTCCAAATTTGTAGAAATATTTACAACATTGTACTTTTTCATGACTCACTCTGTTCAAAGAGCTGCCACAGAACAGTTACAGACATTCTTTATTTCTTAATAATAACAGAAATTACTTTTGAGTAAAATCATTAAGAAAAGTAATAATAAGCAAAAATAATTTATCGATGTTAAAGCAACATTGTTAGTGGAAGCATTTTTGTAGTGTTAGTACAGGCATAAACAAATTGTCTAACATACATATGATTATATAAGACAAGGCAGACATAGAGTTACAAAAAATAATTACATAATGGTATCAGGTTTCAGTTTCTTCAGTGGAAGTTTAATTAAATGCGCCATGATTATTTTAGTAAAGTGATACTTTGGAAAAATATAAGATCTTTTGATTACATAAATTCTTGAATAGAATATTTGGTTATTTTCATGCAATCAAAACAGCATAACCACTCAATTACACTATTAAAAATTAGTATTTCATACTAAAATTTGTTCACACTCTTATGTAGTTACTGATTGCATTTCAGTTAAAATATATTAAATAAAATGAATGAATGTTGATTAATGATAACAGTAATAATTAATTAATTGTTTCAATTAATGAGAGACAATTTCTCATAAACTGATACAGTGTTCAGTAATATAAATATTCAAAAAGGTATGCAAAAGCAAAAGTACATAGAGAGGGGGAAAGTTACCTTCTGCCGTGATCGACCAGCACCAAACACAGAGAAACAGACACAGGAAACAAAAAAAAGTGGTTAATCGATTGAAATCTATTTGCTATAACTAAATCTGTAAAAGCAACTAAATTACATGTAGATAAAAGTAGATTGTTACATCAATTTTAATGACACTAGTAAACGATCAAATCAACTTCTATTTCATTTTTAATTTATAAAGCAATTTGGCTTTTTAACCCTCCAGCAATGTAATAAACAATATACAACGTTAAGTATGCAGAATATTATTTAAGTTGCTCTACACCCTTATTGCTAAGTTATTGTAGCTAATGTTAGAAGTATAAGATATTTATATACAGGTAACTCTCCTATAACACGGTAAATAGGTTCCTAGAAAATGCAGTGTTGTGTGAAACCGTATTGTACAAGACCCAGAGCCAGTACAAAAAGGGGGTTACGTTCTGAAAACTTATTAAAAACAAATATTTTTTTTTAATTCTACATAAACAACTTAATTTTTATTAAAAATATAAATGTATGTACAACACAAAACAAAGAAAAAAAAAACAAAACATATTATTTTAATTTCACGCAACTCTAATTTAATAAAGACGACAAAGTTATTCTTTAACGCACCGTGGCTCGATGCAGATTGCCGACCAGCAGCGTGAGACACTTTTGTTTTCAAGCCACGGAGATGAAAAAAAATAATTTCCGCAACACTGACTGAGGTATTGTATACATGTATATATGTATACATTGTATACATGTATATATCTCAGTGGTAACATTGTATCTTTAAGACGGCAAGCCTCGCCGCGGCTGTAGAAGTATAGTGCTGTACAAAGGTTTTTGCAATTTTCTTATCGTGTTAGAGCGAAACCGTGTTATAGGATGCCATGTTGTAGGTGGGTTCCCGCAATTTACGAATCGTATTATAAGATGCCGTGTTGTAGTAGGCTACCTGTATATGTTTCTGTAAGTCTTTCAACACACCCACTAAATCTTTACACAAGCCACACCTGTAGATTTGTGTAGATATATATATATATATGTAGGTGTGTTGAATATTGATTACACCCACCATATTTGACATCAGCACTTTTATTAACTTGAGATATTGACATGATATATTTATTATCTCGTATAAGAGAAAATGGTGGTCTTCGGTAAACTAAAAGGATTTTACAGCGATAGAGGTAGAAAAGACAGAGAAAGATCTAGTGCTTTAGTTAATTTTACCTATGTTCCACATTGATATTCAATAAATTTTTTAATACAAAATTTTATTTACATTGTTAAAATATTCAGAGTATGTATTAGTATCAAAATTCAGAACAAATAATCAATTGAGCATTTAATTACTATTACTGGAAGGCTAACTGTAATCCTTAGAATTCATTATTTTCAAACAAAACAAGTATTAATTCCTTTCTTTCCTTTTTCATTGAAATTAACTAGTTATTTTACTATATTTTTTAAATGTATTTACCAGCTTCTTTTCCATTTTAGCTTTAATGTCTCGTGCAAGAGTGTAAAATGCCTCTTCAACATTAATGCTGGACTTAGCCGAGGTTTCCATGAACTTGATTCCATATTCGACAGCTAGTTGTTCTCCCCGTTCTTTTGTGACCTGTCGCTTTTCTGTGAGTTCACACTTATTGCCCAGTAGCATTTTTTCAACATCTGCCGATGCATTTTCCTCAATGTTCCTAATCCAATTTTTTATATTCTCAAAACTCTTCTCGTTGGTCACATCATAAACTAACATTATTCCCATTGCACCACGATAGTATGCTGTAGTTATTGTACGAAACCTTTCTTGGCCAGCTGTATCCCTTTAAAACATCCAGAAAAAATGAATATGCAATAGTATTCATGATACTCCTCATTGTATGTAAAATACCAGAATATTCATTAAACAACAATCACAGCCATGTGATTGATTTTTTAAGATTTAATTTTATAAGAGAAATTTGTCAAATTTTGTAACTAATTCACACAATCTAATACTTACCATATTTGTAGTTTTATTTTCTTGCCATCTAATTCTATCGTTCTTATTTTAAAATCAATTCCTGAAAGCAAGAAATAAACTTTTAACTGAAACATGCAAGAACATTTTATCTGAAAAATGAGATAACTATTCTGTTTTTTTATAAGCTGCATATAAGAAAAGAAATATAAATATCTATTTGATTCAGTTTGTAGATCTATGAAGATATCAATTTGAATACATATTCATAGTCTAATTATGATAAAAAAACAAATTAGATACATATATGTATCTTTACATAGTTATCAGCAAAGCAGATGTCACATACTTTGTTTACACATGTCATACAATATATATCTAAATTATAAGGGCGCATAAACAGAAAATAAAATAATTCATGTAAGATTATAGTGTTTACTGCAAGTCAAACAATGTGTATAAATAGATGAAGTGTTAATAGTAATTTAATACATCTTCCATATTTTTAATTTATAATAATAAACAGATTACACAAAGTAAATGTTATTTTAATAAACATTCTAATATATTAAAATTATGCGAAACTGAAAAATGTAGTTAAACTGTAGTGCACACAAACAAAACGACTACAATATCTTCCTAGCAAAGCAAAATCTAAAAGATGTAACAGGTAGTATACTTCTACAACTTTGACTATTTACATGGAGGTACAACTCAATTTGGTCATCAAACCTTTTATCTCCTAATAAAATTATCTTCTGAATCATGTAGACAGTTAGTCAGTAAATTATATTGTAAGACAAAAGTGTGCTCTTTCAAACTAAACCAGTTAGAGACACAAATAAGAGCAGAGAAAAATCGAAAGGAGACTTATTGAGATGTAGTCATCAAACTATCATCTATAAATTTAGATAATCGAAAATCAGCTAAGAAATTATATTCTGAGATGCAAGTCTGCTCTCTTTTCTAAAAGAGAGAACATCATTGTTTTCAAAAATAACGGAAAGACAAAACGGTCGAAAAAAGGTAAGGCAAAAAAGGACACTTACCAATGGTTGAGATGAAGGTCGTATTGAATGCATCTTCGGAGAACCTGAAGAGGACGCACGTCTTGCCGACCCCTGAGTCACCAATCAGTAACAACTTGAACAAATAATCATATGTCTTCGCCATACCCTTTGCGTTCAGTCCCTTTCTTTTTCACGTGTTTCCCGTCCACAGTTCTTTTATTCTTTCTTCTATCCGTTCAGTCTCTTCGACGATCTTTTCGAGTGATCGTGATCCTTGGAATTCCGATGACGCACCCTTCAAACTTAAAACGAGCGCACCTCACGTCGTGGCTCCGTTTATCGCGACAAGATCGGACTTACAGAAGGCGCGGAGAATGGATTATCACTGGAATCTGTTCGGATAGGGCAAAATTCGCGTAATAGGACACGTAAAAACATCTGTCAGAAAAAGCGATGACAGCCATCGGTAAGTACAACTTTTTCTCTGCTGTTGTGGCCAGCCTTCTGACCGCACCACAGGTGATGCGCGCGTGTGTACACGCATACGCAACACGTGTGTCGGCCGCAAGCCCAATTCTCACGAGAAAATAACACATTGTGCGTTCCTATGAAATCTACTGTTAAGACAATGTACAAGCCAATTTACAAACTGCATGTACATAATTAAATAAACCACTTTCAACAGGAATACATTGAATATTTCTACAAAAGCTTTGCGTTATTTAATTAGTTTATTGTGGAAACACTTGGTGAGATACATTATGCGCGTACATTCAATTTAGCTATTGTTTTATAACTTCTATACCATCTGTATTGCACTGCATAGTTTCAGGTTTTGAATTCACCAATCAAGCAACGTAAATATAAACCTAACTTTCAAATTGTGAAATTTGTTGGAAGTCACGTTTCTTTCGAAGGAATAAAAGCGTGCTTGATTATATATTGTTATATTATATCAAATAAAATAATCGAAGCTAAAATGGGGAAACGAAAAGTATCGAAGAAAACGAAAAAGTCGTGGCGTAAACATGTGGATGTAAATGATGTTGACAAATTTTTGGAGGATTCCCGACAGCAGGAGAGGTTGGGTTCGTTTTCGAATCGTGAGAATTCCGATTTATTTGTAATTTCTACAAAGTCAGAAATTCTTTCGAAAAAAGCACGTCGCGAATTATTAAAATCCAAGGAAGCACAATGTTTCAATGTTTTGAAATCTCATTCAGCGGTTCCGGACCCGATTACAAAAAGAAATCGTGTCAGGACGAAGGAAGAGAGGAAGAATCCTATTATTTTGAAAATAGAAGCTCTTAAGAAGGCTCAGGGTATTGTAAAATTGAAAGAGAGATTGAGGTTAAAAAATAAAGCTATCGCAGCAAAGAAAAGATTGATTAGGCCAAAAATGGGTGAGTTTACAACTGACGTGTGGGAAGAGAAGACTGATAGTAGAATTAATACCAAATGGATGGATCCGGATACTGTAAGGCACACAATGATACATTTTGGTGTAAAAAAGAAACGATTGCCTACTTCATTACATAAGAAACCTTCCGTCTTACCAGCAATTGAGATACCACATCCAGGAACATCTTATAATCCCTCGTATGTAGATCATCAGAAGTTATTGCAAGAAGTTGCAGAAAAAGAATTGAAATTAATAAAAGAAGAGAAACATCTGGAAAGAGTTACTACAAAGATGTTTAAAAAGGTATTATTAAATAAATAATAATTGATTATATATAAAGCTCTATTTATTTAATTCTTTTGTTACAGGTGTCACTTGCAGAGAAGGAGAAAAACTTCATAAATGAAATGTCAGAAGGTTTGAATCTAGAGAATGAAATTATGATGGAGGACGATTGTGAAGATGCAGAAGTAAAATATGCAAATCCTCCAGTAAAAAATGCAAAGAAAACTCGTGTTCAAAGGCGTAAACAGAAAGAACAGAGAGAGTTAGCTCATAAGATTGAAAAGGAGAAGATAGAGAAAAAGAAAGTTGCAGATATTTACAAGTTGAAATTACTAGATAAGCATTTGACTAAAAGGGAAAAGAAACAGGAAATGCTGAGGCAAAAGAGGATGAAGAACAAAGCCCTAAAAGTAACAGGTACTAAAGTACTTAGTAGAGTTAAATTTGAGTCTCTCGATCCTGATTTCAAATTATCAGACGAATTAACTGGAAATTTGCGAAATTCTGTACCAACTGGTAATCTATTGAAAGACAGATTCAAATCTCTTCAACAAAGGAACATTGTGGCTCCTTCTGCAATTAAACTGTAAGTATATTCATATAATTTATATATTTGTTGAATAATAATTTACTAAACAAATTTTCTTCTTTTTCTAGAACACGAGATAAAGCGAAAACGAAACGGTTTATAAAACCTGATCACAAAATCGATATGTCAAGTGTAAAAGTGTGAAGTATAGGTAGATTAATTTTTATAAAGTCATGTATATTATATAAATAATAGTAAAGTAATAGTAGTGGACTTCATTCTTCTGCAATAACAGGCGATTGTTCTTCATCACTTAAAGATTCAGTCTCCTTAACTAATTCGTATTCCTCTTCATCTGATAACGACATAATATCAAAAATTTCATCCAATTCTTTTTTACCAGGTGTACTACTTCCAGTGGACATGTCAATTTCCTCTTCTCCTGAACTTTCTGATGTTATCTGAAGATGATATAATTAGAAATAAAAAAGTAACATTTATAGTATGTCCATACAATGAAATGAAATTTTAATTACTTCATCTAAGATTGCTCTATACGATAGTGTGGACTTTTCATTCGGAGTTAGTATTTCAAAATCAATATCTTCAGGCACATCTTTTACATCTTCCGCGCGACATTCTGTTCCTCTTGGAATACTTTCAATCCTGGGTATGAAATTTTTTAATTATTTTTGTATATCTTAGTCCACACTTGTAACTTTTACTATTACTTACGATTTGAACGTATTGCACTGAATCCTTAATAGACCTCTTGAAACTTTACATTGGAAGCAAAAAAGCAATTTAGGATAATTTGTTTGAATTGTGGGGCACTGTGAAATATTAAAAACATTTTTTTATCTATGTTTTAAATCAAAATGTGTACATAATATATATTTATGTAAAAAACCTTAAGCAAACGGGCTACAGCATATTTAACGTCGTAAAGTGTCTCTACGGCTGCTTTTATTTTACATTCTAGCCTTCTCAGCAAATACTTTGCAATATTTATTTGCAGTTTCTCTTTATACAGTAAAGTGTGCATTTTTGATAAAAGAAACTCTATAGTTCGCTCCTTCCAGCGTACATTTTCAATTGCTACTAATAGTTTCGATACTGTTGTAGGATCAGGAACATTAATATCAGATAAAAGATCTTTCATTTGTTCGAATTTTTTTTGTAAAGCTTTCAACACCGAATTTTGTACTTTGAAAGTCACTATATTACGTTTGGTATTGGAACACTTGGTAGTAAGACTCTTTCTGCGTACCGCAAATGTATTTCTGCAAAATGTAATTGTACAACAATGATATTTCAAAATTGACTTTAATGAAATATTACTTGTAATCAGTTTCAATATTTCTTTTGACTGTAACTTGTTTAGACAATTGTAACCACTCTTTTTGTAGCATTATATTTTCTCGCATTAATCTTTTATTTGGGAGGCTTATAAATTTATTAGTTTCAATCTGAAAGTGTGCTGCTAAATCAAGAAGGTATTGATATAATTCAAGCTTGAGCCTGGAATAATAAAGCTTTATCAGTGAAATAAAATTCTCTGATATATTTGAGTAAAGCAAACATAATGTAATACATTTCTTGATCAAATTCAAACTTCCGTCTAATTTCCTCCAGAATGTCTTTTACTTCTTCCTCATATTTTATCATTCGTTCTTTATTTTCTTCCAACTTTTTTTGCAATGCGTCTTGTACTTTTTTAAAATCATCCAAATTATTAATTTTTGCATCTACAAAAATAATATTTGTTTATCAGTTAACAAAATAGATTAATAAAAAAAGAGAGATGTTTATTAGTTACTTAAAACTTTTATTTGCGAAACTAGTTCTAATTTCTTCCGAGTGTATTTCTGTTGGCATAATTGCATGAAATTAATATGAGTTTCCTTGTCTTGTATTCGATTATTTTCTAATTTGTTAATGTTATTTTTCAATGTCTCGATCCTATTATTTTGCGAATTGACTTGTTTAGACAAAGTTGTGATTTCATCAGCTGTTTCTGCATCCACTGTTAATAGTTGTTCATTGGTAATTTCAACTCCTTCTAATAATTCATCATTTCGATCATTTAATCTAAATAATTTTTAATATGAATTAATTATTTTCATAAAATTTTTCTTCATTTTGTATATAAGCAGAGATAAATATTTACAGAGAAGTGTTTTTAGGAATAATGAAAAATAACTTAATTTTATTTTTAACCTTTTTATTCTATTTTCAATATCCTCAATTCGAATATCGTAAAACGCTCTTTGCATATTAATAATTGTCGGTTGAGCTTTTGCCACTCCATTTTCGTAAGATTGCAATTTTAGTGGCAATGATATATTTCCTTTGTCCCGTCCTTGTAAGTCTACCATTTTTAATGACGGCATACAATACTCTAAGTATGTTAAAAATTAATTAGTTCTGTGCATATAATGATACACTTTAATTAAACTGAAAATATTAGGATCTAATTGCACATGTTGACATTGGCGATGTTTTCGACATGAACGTTGTAACAAATATAAACAATACGTCGTTCTAATTATTTAATAAATGCAAAATCTTATGCCACATACTATAATTATTAATGAAGCAAAATACTATATATATTATTGTAAAAATATTTAAATACAAAATTTAGCGCGCCATTATGGACTTTGCCCGCGAAGTATTTTGAAGTTGACGACTTCCCGTTTGATTGTTAAAACTGATGTTTCAAAATTGCGTCTCATTAAAGTTATACATTGTAAGTAAAATACAGAAATATTTAATTATATATTATTATTTATTTAAATCTTAATGAATAGTTTTTTATATTACTGATGCATTCTTGAATGTTCACAATTTACATTATGTACATACATATATGTGAGACAACATAAATTCCAATTGGTACATTTTATTACATTAAAAAACATTTTTGTCATTTATACAAACACTATTATTACTTTATTTTTTTCAAAAATAATATTTAATGATGATTCATTGTTTCTCGGTGGATTTAAATAATTAATAGCTATAACAGGGCCTACTAACATTTCCTGTTAAGATGACTTAAGCATTTTTATGTATTCATCTCTAACTTTTATCAATTTACCTTTCATTTTTACTTGCCGATACAAGTTCTATGGTAATGTGTAATTCGCATACATATATCATATTGGTAGCAATGAATTGGTGACAAATAAAAATATGATTACACATATTTTTGTCACCCGATAAATAAAATGATATAATCTTTATTTAAATTCAATACATTCTCTGTGTGTTGGACGCAATTGGAAGTATAGTTTATTAGATTTTCATTAGCATAGACACGCTAAATGAACTATGTTGATTATTTAGAGGTTAGGTCACCGAAGGACTAGAGTAGGTGTTTGTGCGTAGAGAAATAATTGCGCATTGTCAATAGTAAGATTGAGTTTCATTGTACCGGAACTATTATGTTTATGTTTATCGAAATACTTAAGTGATATTTATATGATTTGCAGCTAACTTCAATTATTCAACGCACAGAACTCACAGATACTGAAATTTTCGAAAACAAACATTCGAAAAACAGCTGATTCGTTGATAGTTAAGTGCGTAATGTTCTCACACGTTTGATAAACGAACAAAATTGTAAAACGGTACCGTATTAGTATGTAAAAAACAACACTGTTTTCGGCAATGACGAGAAATCATTAGGGTGATAACCGAAGATGTTCGTTGACGTGTCTCAATGACGTAACGTTGTCTTTCTGCAACGAAAGTTCGAATTCTTGAGAAACATACCGCAAAATGAATTCAAGAAGTTTCTTATCAAGCTGTTCGAACTAAAAGTAAGAAAACAATTACCTTTTTTCACGTTGGACCAATTCTTTTTTTATCATTATTCAACGTGCGTACAAGTTTAGGTTAGAGGGCACAGAGGATTCGTATTTTCGAAATTACCGTATACAAAATTGATGTGTCAGATGTAGCTGGCAAGTTAAAGTGTTTCTGTTGCTGTATCTACGAAATAAAAATTGTAGTTGGTATATTAAACAATTTCCCACGTAAAATGTTTTTTTAGTAATATTTTTATAATAATCGATTACAGCAGATTTTTATTTAGTGTTAAATTATGTAGTTCTCTGTTGTGACCATCTGCTTTTTGAAAACAGTTTGTACATATGTAAATTTAAATCTGTTTTCCATGTACGAGTAAAAAATTAATTTGAATATGTACATGTGATATTCTAGTAAACGAAGTATTTTATTAAATCTTGAATTACTTAACATATTTATGTAATATATAAATATTTTTACTTTTGTTAAGGACAGTTCAACAGAAGAAGTACAAATCACAATTAAGCTGTCAAAATGAAGCTAAGGAAAGAGTTACTGTTACTTCTGCTTGTTATGTCTGTTGCGTCCGAGTCAGAAGATCCCAAAAAACAACCAGAGACTTCTGACGAAGAGTCGGAAGAAGATGTTACTTTGGGAGAGAAGGGGCTAGAACATCTGCGTCAACTAAAGGATGTACATGATACTATGCTAAAAATTATACAATCTAATAGACTCTCATATCTTAGAGAGGAAATGACAAGAAGAAAAGAGGAGATAGAAGAAGAGCCGAAAACTAAGGAAGAAAGTTCCACAATGAGAAATGTATGGACAAAAACAAGGATAGCACAGACTAAGAATATAGATTTACCAAATAGTAATTTAAGACTGGAGGAAGAAGAGACAGAGCCATGGAATGAAGAAGAGCAACTTGAGCCTCTAAGTGAAGAGACGCCAGAACCACTTACTCCGGAGCCACAAGAAGGTACTTTCATAATAGATGCAAACTAAAATAATATGAATATTATCTTAATTTAATGCTTTTGTAATTTAACTTCCAGCGGAGCAAATGTTTAGGAAAGCACAGCGTCTCTTAAATGCCACACGTTCTAACAAAGCAGAGGCTTATGGATTATTAAGAGCAGCAGCAGCTCTTGGTCATCGTGAAGCACAATCCATGTTAGCATGGGCCCCATTGCTTGGTCCGACTTATTTCTTGGTATCTAGTCATATTGTTTCAGCTGTTTATCAAACATTTAAAGAACTCGCTGAAACTGGACTACCTTCTGCTCACATGGTATAAAGAAATTTGTACTTGTATTTACTAGTAAGCATTTTTCTTGTAAATTCTGACTTACAACCTTCTTGTTCAGGGCTTAGGATTTTTATATGCAACAGGATTAGGCGGTGTAAATGCTTCGCAAGCTAAAGCACTTTTACATTACACAGCTGCAGCTCTCGGCGGAGATACACGTGCACAAATGTCTCTTGGGTATCGTTATTGGGCTGGTGTCACGACGCCAGCTTCATGTGAAAATGCTTTAAATTTTTATCGTAAAGTCGCCGACAAGGTCGCAGAAGAGGTTTCGTTCAGCGGAGGACCGGTTATTCAGCGAGTCCGTCTTTTGGACGAACAAGAGAATCCTGGATATAACTCGGGAATGTATGATCAAGATTTAATAGAATATTATCAATTGCTAGCGAAGAAAGGAGACATAGAGGCTCAAGTTGCATTAGGACAGTTACATTATCAAGGTGCTAGGGGTGTTCCATTAGATCATGTGAGAGCCATGCACTATTTCCAGCATGCTGCTGACGCTGAACACCCAATAGCAATGGCTTATTTAGGAAAGGTAACAGTGGTCACCTGAATTTGTACTGAATTACTTATAGTAATGCGTTCTTAAATTTTAGATATACTTAGAGGGTAGCGACAAAGTAGAACAGGACAACAAAACGGCATACAAATACTTTAAGAAAGCTGCCGAGCTTGGGAATCCTGTTGGACAAAGTGGCTTAGGTCTTATGTATCTTTATGGGCGGGGGGTTGAAAGAGACACCACAAAGGCTCTACAGTATTTCAAGCAAGCTGCAGAACAGGGCTGGGTCGATGGGCAACTTCAACTTGGCAATATGTATTTCAGTAAGCTTCTTCCAAAATTCACAAGTGTTACCCGGATTTCCAAATTTCATTTCAAACTGATAAAATTTTGTTCCAACAGGTGGGACAGGAGTGAAACCTGATTACAAATTAGCTATCATGTACTTTAGCATGGCCAGTCGATCTGGTCACGTTTTGGCACTTTATAATTTAGCTCAAATGCACGCCACCGGCACAGGCATGACACGCAGCTGCACGGCTGCAGTCGAGCTTCTAAAGAAAGTTGCTGAACGGGGGAAATGGAGTGACCAATTGATGGCTGCCCATACAAACTACAGAGAAGGCAAAATCGACGAAGCCTTCGTAAATTACGCCCTTCTCGCGGAAATGGGATATGAAGTTGCACAGAGCAATGCTGCTTTTATACTTGACAAAGGGGAGACTACGATATTTTCGGAGGACGAGGGTTTGGTCAGAGCACTATCTTTGTGGGCTAGGGCTGCTGCACAAGGATACTCTGCTGCTCAGGTATAATTGTACAAAAATCACTTTATTTTGAACTTCTTAAACCGAGCTAATTGAAGTTACTCTATTAGGTAAAATTGGGAGATGCTCACTATTACGGCAGAGGAACGAAAGTCGACTATGAGGCTGCAGCTAGTCACTATCGATTGGCCTCCGAGCCGGACCCAAATGCACAGGCTATGTTTAACCTTGGGTACATGCATGAACGTGGTTTAGGTTTAGCAAGGGATCGACACTTGGCCAAACGGTGTTACGATCTTGCTGCAGAAGCCAGCCCGGATGCCAAAATCCCCGTTGCGTTGGCGCTTATCAAACTTTCCTTCCTTTTCGGTTTGGATTATCTGCAGGAGTTTAGTCTTGTTGATCATCTGAATAAATGGGACCAGCTCTTGGGCCAGAACTGGGACTTATATCTCCTAGGACTGCTCACTGGCATGCTCAGTTTAATTATTTACTTCCGCAGGCCGCAGCCACCACCTCCGCCTAGAATTAATTAGTTCTTTACTATTTTTCTTTTTTCGTTGTCAGGCCGTTTCTTTTTCTTTTAGATGAAGTCAAATTTGTTACTGATGGTTCATAAATACACGCACGTGCGTGCATAAGGACATGTTGTTTTCATTGAACCACCTCATTCGCACAAGAGCGTTCTAGAAATTCTCGTACTACTAAGATTATTACAGAGTGTGTGAGAGAGTGTGTTGATTCGCGCGTGAGTAGATTGTATTTATTTAAAGACATTCAGAGGCGTAGGAATGATTTATTATTAAGTTACACTTTTAAATCCTGAAATTTTTTATTTTTAGTATACATGATTTTGTAATTACTTCTATTTGAAACAGGTAATTCAATTATAGAACTCAAAGACATTTACAGAGCTGACATTGTTCTTGAATTGATTGTTTCAAATACAAAACGTATAATTGTTATTTAATTTTCAGAGAATGTTTTAGTTTTTAAATTCTAAAATATTTACATTTTGATTTACATTAGATTTTTAAGTTTTCAATTTGATATTTTTTACACGTCTATGTATAATTAATTTGGAAAGAAATATATATGTATGTATGTATGTATGTAATACAGATATTAAGAGTATTAATAAGGATTTAGTGCTGTATATTTCTAAACTCGTAAATGTGTCACGAGTTTCATACATGATTAAAAAGTGAATTCATAAGGATTTTAGACTTTAGAAGGCTTAGAGTGCTTAAATAATGAAACTAAAAATTGAAGATAATTTCAGAAGTATGCTGCATTTTTGTCTAAAAGAATTTATGATTGATATCACAAGGGGTCTTCTAATTATTATTGAAACACAGTTGATGAGAAAATTATTTTATTTTCAATAATTGTTTATTGATTTCTCCGTCGTCATGGAGTCAAAAATTATCGATTTAACGTAGATTACGTTCACGTTGCTTATCACTGTTATCACTTTACGGGGCAACAATAATTCAAATTGATTCACCGTGTAACAAACACTCGAATTTAGCTAATCAGAATTATGAAGGAGAAGGGGAAAAAACGCAAAGGTGGTAAAAAAAAGGTAAAAAGAAAATGTGTGGATGAAAGAGAGACCCTGTCTTATGAACAAGAAATTTTGGATAACAACAGACAATTGGCACGGTAAATATGTATATGCATAAAAATAATGTATTTGTATTTATATTGCAACTATGCATATAAAATACTTTTGAATTTTTAATACCTCCAGTATGTGGTGTATGTAGAAATATAAAGTGTAGACTGTCACCTCGAATCCCAAGGTCCAAATAAATGTAGATAACTACTCAAATAATTTTTTACAAGCTAGCCTGAGATCTCGAAATGAAGAATTGGAAATAGAAGAGAAGCAAGTGAAAGAAAAATTTCGCCAACTGGAAGAGGACAGGTCAGATGTAATTGCTTATTTGAAAAGAAACTTGGAGGAAAGAATAGAAGAATCAAAGGAACTTACTGAACGACTAGCAGCTTTGGAAGAATTACGAAAAGAGGAACTATCTGCTTACAAGAAGAAGGAAGAAGCAATGGAGCTCGAATATCGCACCATGGAGAACAATTTGAGCGCTGAAGTTAAATTAATAAGTGAAGTATATACGTTACTTGCATTTATATCATTTATTCCGTTTTGATGAAAAATATTGGCCTTGCAAACATTTCAAAACTTTCTACTTGTTTACTTATGTGCAACTGTTTCTTAACTAGCTGGTAAATTGAATGCATTGGAAGACTGGCGAGTAGCAAGGGTGGAACTGATGCAGAAATTTGAAACTCAAGAAAAGGAAATTATAGAACAAGAACGGACAAACCAGGAAAAACTTTATGAGGCGGAAAAGTCATTGGTCATTGGAAAAGCAATGTATGAGAATAGAAATTCTTCTTCCTACTATTTATAACTTAAAATATTAACTAGATATAATATTGTACCATTTAATGAAAGGATGAAGAAAGAAATGGAGGAACGTTTAAAACAACTTGCTGTAACTCTTCGTAAAGCAACTAATTTGCGAGTAGCAGAGACCACGAACCGAGCAATTAGAGAAAACATAGCTTTGAATCTAGAATTGGATAAACTGGTGAAAACATGCAAGGAACTCGAAATCACCTGTAGGGAAAGCAAGGAAAAAGAGCGTATACTCAGATTACAGTCCGAATTATTCGAAACAGAGTCGAGAATTACTTTACAAACAGCAATGAAACAAAGAGATGCTATTCACAAATTGGCAAACGTAAGATCTCTGCCTGAACTTTCTTCACTGTTATTTGAAAATATGAAAGTAGAACTGTTAAAATATTGTAGGAATTCGAATCGATGTTGTTGTACTATGGACAAGCAAAAAGGGACAATGATCAAATTGCTACGTATGAATTAATTATTGAGCAGTTGAAACAAAAATGTGAAAAAATTGAGCAGAAAATTCAGTTCCTGAAAAAATGTGTAGTGAAGGCAAGAGATGACAAAGAGCAATTGTTATCACAAGTTGATAAGAAGGATAAAGAACTAGTAGGGCTTAAAAGCCTGCTGAATCGTGTAAGGGGTTGTATCATGGAAGCTTTAGAGGTGATACATTTTCCAAAAGTTTTGTCAGCAGTTCTTATTTGCCTCCTAATTAGACGTTAACATTCTTTTAACTGCCTGCAATAGTTGATATGAAATTGTATTCTTTGTAATAATTTTGTGATATTCTCACAGCTTGAAGGAGATACTAGAGGTAAGGATTATTGTGCCTCACAGTTAAGACATCAGTTCCTACAGTGCCTTTGGGAAATACTGGACACCAACAATATTACCAATGTTTTGGAACATACTGTGTCACAGGTATGTGACTGTTATTATATCAAATTTTAAATTATCAACATCTTTATTATTATTATTATAATTATTAGATATTGGAAAAACTAAATTGGACTTGAAATGTTTCTTTTTTAATACAGAAAACAAATGGGAATAAAGATGGGTGGGTAAAAGGGGAATAACCGCGATAATAATATGAAACTACTTGTTTGTGTTTGTTTGATTAATGTAAAGTCATTGTTTAAATGTTTTATACATGCATACATTTTACAGGTTGAAAATATTACATGCCGTTATACAGAAGGTGACTTGGGCCTTATTGAACGTCCGAAAATTAGTAGATGCAAAACTGAAGAAAAGAAAGATACAATGGAAGATAATGTACAAACAAAATCTAAAGATCATTCGGTAGAAAAAGAGCCGTCTTTGCCTGACAGCGATATTAGCTCCCTTATTCATTCTCCTAAAGAGTCAATATCCAATTGTAAGTTATAATTCCCAATTATTTTTGTTTTATCTTCTTCATTATACATAATCAAATTTACTGTATCAAGGATTTTGTAAAGTATTTTTCTTTTTGTTCATATGTATGTGCTGTATATATTTAAACATAAGGATTTTTATTCAGTATATTTACGTGTAAACTTTAGAGCATATGTATGTACATACCTGCTCTAAGGTGTAAACAATCTGTTGAAAGTACTAGATTTGTTACTAGATTGTACAGTTTCGTGTCGTATAGGTTAGAAATAGTTATTTCTGTAGTTTATAAATTAATAATTTGAAGACTTAAAGAAAATGCCTCATAAAAAGAATCAGGGAAGGTCAGTGAAGTTGTTGTTGTTATTTAACATGTATTTGTTAATGTTTTTGTTGATTGTATGAAGATATAAAATAGTAACTTGAAAGAAGATTGGAAACTTTAAATGTTGTACTTTAGATTTTTATACATACATGTTTGTCATGTAAAATTAAATGACACAGCTACGAAATTATTTTTGTCAAGTATAACACTTAAAGATTTTTATAAGTGAATTAATTTGTACTATAACCTATTAAATATTTTGAGGTTATCAGTTATCATTATTATATTTATATAAAATACGTACATATTGAAGTTTGTTTTGTTTACATTTATAGTTGTATTTCGTAAATGCGCAACATTTTCATGTATTTTGGGATTTTAAGTGCATATATACTCTGTGCAAAATATATGAAGCTTCTATAAAATCTGATTAGATTATTATTAATTAACCTAGAAATTATTGTTAATTAATCTTAAGTGTTGTAATAATTGTTTAAATTATTTACTTATTATAATAATAATTATAAATTTAAAATTAGGAAGAAAAAAGTGAAACAGAAGGAAGAAAAAACAGATGACAAGGACGAACCATACTTGGACTTAGATGATATTATAGATGTACAAGAGAATGTTGCAAAAGATTTTAAGTTTCTTATGAATGCTCCGGTATCAGAAGACAATTTCTTTGTTCCACAATCAGAAAAAAATTGGAGCATTGATACATCTAAATATTCTGAGTACTTTACGCTTGATTTGAAAATTTTATCTGCAGCTATTGAATCAATTCCATTCAATGAAAATGTTAATATTCATACTAAATACTTTAGTGTAAGTTTAATGATTCATTAAATCTAATGTAATTTAATAATTCTATTTAAAATGAATGGATAATATCTTTATACATTTATTATTTTAGAATGATCAATTGACGAACATTTATAACAAAGCAGAACAGGGTAAACAGAAATATAATGAAATGTTAAACAGCTTAAAAATTGAAGTTTCAAGTGATCCAAAAAATGTAGAAAGTAATCAAGATTCAATAGATGATACATCTGAGGATCTAGATTTTTTGCTATCACTCAAAGAACCTGTGGATGAGCCTTTAATGGCAGTAAAATCTTTACCTACACCTTTCGATGCTGGTATGAGTTTGAAAATAATATACTAGAGCAAGATTTAAAAAATGATTTTTATGCGCAGATTAATCTAACACGTATCTTTTGCAGATACAAAAACAGCAACTAAATCTAGTAAACCTGTAAAATCTATCGATTTAGAAAAGTGGTTGGATTCTATTTTAGATGATTAAACACTGAATTGCGTTTACTACTTATTTATTTTCTTAAACGACCAATAGGATTCAGTCAATTTTCGTCTATAATAAAGATAAAAAACGATATATCTAACAAACAGATGCATTGTAGTGCACATTAATTAACTATTGCCATTGTAATGGATTAAAATTATAAAGAGCCTTTAATTGTTAATAAATTATACTATGAGATTCATTTCCAGATCTCTTTTCTCTTAAAGAATATACTTGCAAGTTAAAATAATGTTTTGGTAGTAGTAATAAATGCACACATTCAGTTTATGTTAGTCTAGTACTACTATCAATAAGGAACTACGACATTAAGATACGATTTCATATGTTCATAAACTATAAGCATAATCGCACCACCTGGTCCTAATCTCAAGACCTTTGGTAGCAATCCTTTATACAAGGCTTTAAATCTAAAATAAAAAATTCAACTATAAAATCATTGAAATAAAGGAAAGAATTTTCAAATTTTTGCAGTATATCTCACCCTTCTCTGTGATAGACTATACAAATCGTTTGTATAGTTCCCCTGTACTGAATTTCACCTTGAGGTCCTTGTATGCGACTTTTAGCAACATCAAATGGTATATTCATACAGGATGCTAATGTACCTGATATGAAGCCTATGACAAACTAAAAAGAAGATTGTTATATAGTCAGGACGTGTAACAAAAATTAGTAAACGAAATATAAATGTATCAATTAATATACAGCAAACTGTACCTTAAGCAACAATTCTGGAGCATACTCTTGTTGTGTCTTCACCCATGGAAGAAGAGCATTGTAAGTACCGAAGTAGAACGTATTAAAAATACCGTTTCGCATTATTGTAGCAGAGAGCCCTTTATTGAGACCATTTAATCCAAACCCTTGTTGTGCAACTATTCGTTGAGTTACAGCAAAAGTTGATGGACTGTGTTTGAAATGCTTGCGATCAGATTGCATTTGTACTTTAACTACCTCGAATGGATTTACTAAAATACCCTCTGTTACACCTGTCAGGAAGCCAGCATAGTAGAATACCTAAGAGGGAGTATTATTTTATTAACAATTGCATAGAACATTTTGTTTGTTTGTTATATTCTACTCTACTGGTCAAATGATATTGATAAGAAATGTATATAAGAAATATATATTATCTCTTATTTTTTGAAGGAGTTTTTCATATTACCATTATTTTTGATGAGCTGTCACCAAATAGCTTCTTGTACTGCTCAAAGGAGAAGAACTGGAAACATTAAATTTTAACTTTTACTAAAACAAGATAAATAGTAGAACTAGATACTTTTTGTAATAAGAACATTGCATAATGTTCACGCACAATATGTCACATACTTTTACAGCTCTTTTTGGCGTTTCCATAATAACTGGAGGTAATATACCTTTCCAGAATGCTGCGAACCCTTCATTTATATACATTTTTCTCATACAGTCACGAATTCCTATGGTAAAGGTGTAACCAAAAGACGTGTATAAATAATTAAAGAAAAAAACATATTAAAATGCTCAAAAAAAAGAAATAAATTAATGAAAATGAATATTAACATAAAAATAAATACAAGTTAACGATACAATGCCTGTATAGTAAAGAGCATCATTTTGTGCAATTTTGACCTGTAGTTGGAAGCGTGTTTTAATAAGGTCCATTGGATGCATTATGCAGGCTTCTACAAAACCTGCACAGCCTCCTGCACCAATTTGAATTACAGCTTCTCTTACAAAACTTGGTTTATGTTGTATAGTTTCTTTGTATGCCATTCTGTTGCATTCACTTCTGTACGTGTTCGTTGTGAATAACTTCTTATATTATTTCTGTATAGCGGATAAATGATCACTTTTTCTTTTTTTAATAGGAATGAAATATTATTTTCTCTATAAGTTTTCTTCTAATTTCACTGCAATTCCTAAGATGAACATAAAAATAACTTAAAAAACAGTGCAATAACTAAGCAATTTTTTAAACAAAATAATAATTTTATAAACGAAATTATAATTAATTGAATATATACTATTAAATGACACGTTTTCGTGGTGGTCGTTTTCTGTTGAATAAGATTCAGAAATGAACGATTATGAAAATTACGTAAATTTTACAGAATGTTAAATGTGATGTAGCCGTATCTTATAATACCTTATCTCACCCGTGTATTGCGTAATAAAAGTCTACAGTTTTACTTATTACTTATTAGTAAATATTTCACAACTAAAATACTCATTCACATAGTTCTCCATTATTTTATAACAAAATCGTTAAATTGATTAACAAAAAAATTTGGTTAAATTAAAATATCACAAAAGGATATAAGAAATTGTTGTTTTAAAGGTTGATAGATATAACAATTACTTTTAAACATAAAATTTAATAATATGTTCAATTAATATTTATTAGTTTCAAATATCAGTCTGAGTTACATATAATGACATACAATGTTAAACAAGGTTTCTATATGGCTACATGTTTCATTCATGCAGAATTCATATTGCATACATACAACATACATACAAACATGATGAAGATGATAAATAAATGTTTTTAAGAATGTTGATAAAACGGTGTTTGTAATAGCAATTTAGTTCAGGAAACAAGTTTGTGGAGATCCACATATTTATTTAAAGAAATATGTTTTTAAGTACACTTTTCAAATAAATTCATTCATGCTCATTGTTGGACACATACACATAAACATGTATAGAATACGCTATACAATTTTATCCTTCAATTTTTAAATATTTGACAGCCTGAAATTGTTAAACTTCACATGTTCTCTAATAAGTTCTATCTGTTAACTGACAACAGTGCTGTCAAATGATTTGAAGAGAAAATTACTACGTATTATTCTTATCTTTGAAACATAGACTATTCGGATTTTGTTGTTGTATACTTTAAAATTATGAAAAACGTTTAATTGGTCTGAAATGAAGAAATACTGTAAGATTATTATGAAAGCTAATCTTCGAAAGTGTTAACGAAAACCAATGCATAAACAGTTAAAAATAGAAATTCAAAACATTCGGTTAATCAACTTTTTAACGCATACAAGTACAGTTAGTTACAATTGAACTCATTGTGATAAGTCTCTCATGACGTAATCGGTTAGTTAAACAGATAATTCCATCTGCTACTAAAACGATTGCAGATAACAACGAATTCTTTGTTCACCTTCGTGATATTCTAATACAATTATGCGAGGCGAACTGTACTTAAAACCTCGAGTCATTATCGCGGCCATTTTGTTGTTAGATATCCTAATAATCTTCTCTATGTCAAGTCTCATCGTCGGGAGTCGCTTCGCTGATGAATAGACAGCGAGGAGTCATTTTAGTAATAGTCGCTTCGTAGTATGTAAGCTTATTCTTTTTCGTATTCTTCATTTCATTACGGTTCAGTTTACAACGACATGGAGATTAAGCGGAGGAAGGTTAGTTTTTAGTTTTTTATTTTAGTAGTGTACTCCGCAGTCATAAGAATTTTCGTAAGTGTACGAAATTGATGGAATAATGCATAGTTCGACGGAAAATGGTTACCCAATACAATCTATGTATATGTATTTAGTAATATGTACGTACAGTGATGGAATAAAGTATTCGTACACCTTTTAAAACTTCGTGACTCTTTAAAAATTGAACTGAACAATTTGAAATTATTTTAGATGAATAGAGGAACTAGTCTACTAGACAATGACTAAAATGCTTTTTTATAATTTTGCTATTACTGAATAATGGAATAAATAAAAAGACTCACGTTTTTTAACTTTTTCATCTGAATCTATAACGAAAATTTGAAAAATGCGTTTTGTAGATCTCTGTAACATATATGCACGCTGAAAGTTTCATTGAAATCGATTGACGTTGATGAAAGTTGCAAACAATTAAGTATCGCGAAAATCACAGTTTTCTGACTTTTGACCCTTCCGACCAATATCTTTGTGTTAACCGATTTCAATGAAACTCTTAGCATCCATATATATATAAATGTATTACAGAGATTTACAAAACGCATTTTTTAAATTTTCGTTATAGGTTCGGATAAAAAAGTTAAAAAACAAAATTAGAAAAAAGCATTTGTCATTTTCTAGTAGAGTAGTCCCTCTATCATTAAAAAAAATTCAAGTCGTTCAGTCCAATTTTTAAAAAGTCACAACATTTATTCCGTCATATAAATATTTTATAAATTTTCAACAGCCCTGATCGAATGTACATATAAGTTTGAAATATAGAATTTTAAATATATAACTAAAACTCGTTCGGTTATTGTGTGCTACATCCTTTATATTAGGACTGAAATAGTATAGAAACGTTTGCACACCCGTTATATTTAATTCAAGATTGTGATTTCCCACATTAGGTACATTCATATGTACGTGATGTCGGTGTTTATTTTTTTCATTAGTTGCTTCGTATGAACAAACAAAAATTGTCATCGTCGCCTATAGCCATTTCTATTCTAAGTTAGATGCAATATATTCCAGTGAGTCTAAAATGCAATTCATTCTGTTAGCGCAGTCAAGGCGATTTAATTTGTTACGTATTTTCTTATCTCGATATCTTTGAGGTTATTTAATCATTTATCTTTATTCTATCGCTTTTATTACATTTTCTTTTGAGAAAAGTATCTATTTAAATATAGTACTCTAATAAACATAACTGTGTAAGCTTTAAAAAAGTTTAAAAAGCTTTTAAGAAATACTAATAGAAATGATGAAAAACGAAAAAGAAAGAGCTATATCAAATAGTTTAATTTTTATAAAATAATTTTACAAGATATTTCCAACATTTTTACATGATGTTTTGTAATAAACTGTGTGCACTTTCAGTTAAGATCAGAAAGTGATGATATTTACAATGCAGAGCCAAGGTTACGAACGAAGAAGAGTTATCCTAGCAGAAGATACTTTATGGTTGTTACTGTGTTGGGAATCTTATTTTTGGGATACATAGCAATAGCGTATGATCTGTTTGTTTTATATTTCTTAGCATTAATCATGATTGTAATATAAATTTGTTGAATTTTGTTTTCGTTTATAGGTATGATTTCAAGCCAGCACGTTTCGGTACCAAGGCAATTGATACATTGGCATTGTCTCTGAGTTTCCAATCAAGATTTTATGTCGTAATTATCGATGCAGGTTCTACTGGCAGTCGTGCTTTAGCTTTCAGTTTTTATGAGTCTGTTCTTGGTGGCAATTTGATATTAGATGGAGAACACTTCTTTCAAACAAAACCAGGCATCAGTGCTTATGCAGACAGGCCGAAGGAATCGGCTAAGTCTCTCACTGTGCTATTAGACAAAGTCAAAGCAGTTATTCCACAGTCAGAATGGCAGCATACTGCACTAAGCATGAGAGCTACTGCTGGTTTGAGGCTTCTTCCTGAACACAAAGCTGAAGCTATCCTTCAAGAATGTAGAAAGCTATTTGAGGATTCTGGTTTCCAAGTATGAAGACACAGTATTTTTAAATATAAGGTTTTTGCAGAATTTTTAGATAAACTACTATTATTTGTCATATATTCTAGGTTTCTAAAAATTCGGTTTCTGTAATGGAAGGAACAGACGAAGGTATTTTCTCTTGGTTTACCATAAATTTCCTATTGGAACGGTTCAATACACACAATCCTGGAAATACAGTTGCTGCATTAGATCTTGGGGGAGGTTCAACGCAAGTTACATTCTCACCTGATGCTTCACAGGTACAAATAATTGACTCTTACATGCACAGGAAGGTATTAAGCTGTTTCTCAATCTTCTGCAGGAAAAGAAACTTGATGGACATATATATTCAGTTAATATCTTCAACCATAACATGAGTGTATACACGCACAGCTATTTGGGCATGGGTCTCATGGCTGCTAGAAAAGAGATTATAACACACGGATTAAACTTAGACAACGTAAATCCGCGAACAACTACAGAAATAAGATCAGAATGTGTAAATCCAATAGTTTCCACTGAATGGAGTTACGGAGGACTTAATTACCTAGTCAAAGGTCCCATTAGTGGAGCACACAAGTTAGTGAAGAATCAAAATTTCGCTGGCGGTGAAGTAGATAGACCAATTGTTAACTTTCAAGCATGCTTGAAGATCATTGAAAAGTATGTTAGCGGAATTAAAAATAAACCAGTAGGTTTGAAGGACCACGAAATTTATGCATTTTCATATTATTTTGATCGTGCCACAGAGGTAATACATTGATACAGCTTTACGTTTCTGAATAGATATGAACTGGTTAATATAAAAGATACAGTTTTAAGTTACTAATGTTTTAGGTCGGTCTTGTGGACCCCTTTTTTGGTGGAGTCGTTCAAGTAAGCGCACTACTCGAAATGGCAAAGGCCGTCTGCGATTACCCAAATACTGATCAGCCCTTCATTTGCCTTGATTTAACATATATTTATGTCCTTTTACGTGACGGGTTTGGCTTGGCACCTACAACAAAGCTATATGTAAGTATATGTGATTTATATGCATATCTACAATACTAGTAAATTATATGTTAACATAATATTCACTTTTGGCTGGACAACAGCTTTACAAGAAGATAACTGGACACGAATTGAGTTGGGCCCTCGGTGCTGCTTTCAATATAATTCAGAACGGTCTTTAACACATCTGGAATATAGATACAGAATTATTTTTACACAAAATTGAAGAAATTGTTAGAACTCACTACGTGTGGTGAAACCACTTGATTTAGGTAGGAACTATTTAGTCTATTATCACATTCATTGTTTCCTTATAGTAGCATATCTCGTTACTGATATATTTCTTTCAAGTGAAACATATTACTTTTGATTGAGCACTGAACTCAAAGCCACAAAACATTGAAAACAGTGAATGTGTATAAGTTTCTCAATTAGAGAGCCTTAACATTCAATCTCTCAACCCTTTTTTAATCAGTTGTGAATCAACAATTAAGCTATTGCTTTTAAATTAAAATTTAATCATTGACAAACGCACAGGTCTGTCTATTATCAAAGATGCACAATTTTACAAAGTATATTTAACACAGTAAGTTATTTTCAAAACATGGATAATATCAATATATAATTATTATATAGTAATTGAAGAGTAGTTGAAGTGATTCTCCTGACGGAGATATCGGCCATATCTCTTATGTGATAGAAAATAGAAAGAGATAGTATAGACAAAGTGTAATCAATTTAGCGTGTACCTTCCTATTATTCCGTAAGCGCGATGGTACATTTGCAATTCGAAACTGTAATTCTTAAAGATGAAATCTATATATTTTTTAACGACTTAACTTTTATTATAATAAGTATATTCTATTTATCGAATAATACCGATGTGTACTATCACTACATATCATGAATATCATTAAAGCGAATCCAATGCCAGCGTTCTGTTAACAAACAGTTCTATATTTACATTGCAAACGTCGTATGTACAAAACCATAAGGCCTATAGTTCTTATTGAATCGTGTAGCGGTTTCGTTTATAATTTATGGTATTGTCAACGAAACGTTATATCCTCGGCCAATGAATGTGATTATAGTTGGTGAAGGATTTCCGATAAGAATCAAATTGTTTTTCATAGTTGTGGCCAAATAACACAACGTAGTTAAGCTTTTTAAATTCTCATATTTGACATTGAAATTTAAAACTTTTTTTTGAAAGGAATGTTTGGTAATAGTTAAATAAATCTTAGTTGTGACAACTACCTGACTTTTCAATGTACAATTTAAACATGGAAAGCAGGATATTTAATTTTTAATTTCAAGGTCAAATTGTTACAACTGCTACCTGTTACTACTTGCTCACAAGTTGCCACGTGAGTCTATCTTACTTTTTAAATGCTATGTAATTAAGATACTTTTTATTATGAGCATCTAGGAAACATCAATTGAGCTATATGGTATAAGGTCTGTTTTCCTGTATGGAGCATTTTTCGATGATTTTATAACATGTTAAGAATTGTTATACAAATCTGTGCTGGCCAAGTTTAGCTTTTACCAGATTGTAGAGTAGTGTAAACTGAAACAGTTTTGTTCATTAATCTTTATTTTAATATCAACATTACGTTATCTTGTTGTCATTGACGTTTAGTAACTCTAACTTTATGAACAAAACTTTTACAGTAACTTGATCCATACAAATATGTTTTAGGAAATATTCTTTACGTTTTCGACAATCTATGTAATTGTATTAACAGCCTTCTATTTAAATTTGTAAAAGATATTTGTAAAATGATCATTATTAGATCCTAAGTATTTTTACATTAAAGTACGATTGGTACGAATTTTATTAATGGACGAAAATCGAATATATATTTTTATTGTTAGAGTTTACTTTACTTAATGTCTTTCGAAATTTTCCTTTCCTGTAACCTCGCCCAGTGAAATGATTAGCAAAAGTTATGTAAATTTGTTATAATAAACAAAATAACATAATACTAATTTCATAAAGAAGAAAAAATGCATTTATATATTTTAAACTGATTAATAATGTTAATTTAATGTCCTGATACATTTAAAAGTGCTTTTTATAATCATTTTCTGTTTGTGTAGTTGCATGCAGAATGACTGTTACTTTTTGTTTGTACAATGTACAGTGGCTGACTGGCAGAGCGAGGAACATTGTCTCGCGATGAAAACCGTAATTACGCCAGTGTCGTAATGATTGAAGTAACAATCGAGATAACAATCAATGGCGACGATTGTGCCGGTGACCTGTACTTATCCGATGACAGAAATGCTGTCAGGACAGTAATCACAGCTTCTGGCTAACATTGAAAGCATTTACAATTACGCTTTTCATTGTACATAGTGCATTCAAAACGTTGTTTTGTTATCTAACGTTCTTCATGGCACACAAGCAATACAAATTTGTGAAAGTTGGAAAATCTTATTTAATCACTGTAATGCATACTTAGCGTTTCATAAGCCATTTGAAGAGAGCAGTATACATCCGAAAAGTAAATTATTGATTGTAAAGAAGTATCATTACCAGTACAAGATACTAAAATTCTTGTGTTGTATAATTGTCATTTCTATTTAAGATAAAAGTTTCATTTAGCAATTAGCAACTGAACTAAATCAATGCTTATCTAGCTGGTTTACAAAAACTTGCTGCATGCCGTAGGCTAAATGTAACCGGGTTACAAAAAATTAGTTAATGCTTGAGATTGCCGAGAATGATTTGACTTTATTCCAAGAATCATGCTGAATTATATTCATGAGCGACAGCAATTTTATCTGTAAATCAATAAGTTACTTTAACGAACATAGTCTAACAATGTTTTTTGGTACTATCACTTCGAAGGAAATTATTCAGTTGCTTTGCCGAACCGTTAACAACGGATTTGCCTGAAAAAAAAACAGCAGCCAAATAAATTACGAAGTCGATGGTAATTGGTATCTCGCGCAATCGTGGCTCGTTGCGCAATAATAACGAGAATAGGAGTAATGTTAACGTTGTAGATCGATAAGAATGATCGTGCACGCGAGAGTTCGCCTAAGCTGGACACAGTAGGTGAGCTCGGTCAGTGAAACAAGGAAGAAAAGGACCTAATCGAGTGAAAGCTAAGGTCAAAAGGCCAATAAACGTTCTCGAACAAGCCGATAAGCTGCATAATAGCAAAATACCAATTGCGTTTCACTACTTTCCTTTTTCTTAGTCAGCATCTACGTGGAATAACGTTTAATTGCGCTCGGGCCGATCGGCGCCGTGGATCGTGGATCTATCACTTCCGGTCGATCCTTGTTTTCCCCGTACATTGTACTGATCGATTTTTCGCAAGAGACTCTCAAATCGTGAAACATTAAAATGATGCAATTTACGAGCTCTTATTGCATTTCCTCATTGTTTAATAAACTCGCTATAGATCTCCTTTCCTTCATTATCTGTACACCATTTTTGCAAATCTTCGTATTCTGAACATAATAATTAAATATATAAAGAAACGAAACAGTTATTTTAAGTTACAAAATTAAGTATTCCTTTTGAAATTAATATTATTACGTTTAAATATAATGTTAAGAACTAAAGAACTTGCTTTTTGATACCAAAATGGCTGACAGATATGTAATCGACGAAATTATTTATTTTTAGTAAGACAAAATTTGACTTCCGGTTTCAAACGTAAGTACTGCTTTTTAAATTAGTATTATTATATTTTAAATAATACCGGAGCTAGCAAAGTTTGTCTTTGACAACAATATGACCAGCAGTTATGCAATCGACGAAATCAGTAATTTCTAGTGAGGTGGCACAGTCTGGTCACTTATAAGTTTATAAATGGAGCTTTTAATTCACGGTTTGCAGAAAAGGAATTCACGTATTAGATCGTTCCTCCAGTTCGTCTTGCCCCCTACCACCTGCGAAATTTCGCAAAATCGTTGGAACGAGAACATCGAGGAAAATTCTAGACCAGTGTGATTGCTTCCACTGAGACCTGCACATTCCGCGACCTCATCTGTTGCATTCATTCTCGCGTCGAGACTGGCTGGGTCACGCATTGCTCACGTCCGACTAGCAACTAACAACTGACGCCACGTTGATACTATTCGGGACGAAACTATCCAGGAAAACTCTTGTAATACCTGCGAAAATTCGAGAAAATTCAAATTTAGTAATTTTTCAGATTTTTAGAACCTTTTTATAATTTGAATTAATGGCTGCCATTTTAGAAAATTTGCTTTTGCCAAAATGGAGCTGGATAACTATTTTTATATTGCTTCCGGCGATGTTAAAAGATACACGTTCACGACAAAGTGGAAGAATTGACCAGGTAAAATAGAGTTTCAATTTGTGTATCACGTGCAGATCAGTTATGCCACGTCCAACTGACAAACAAGCCTTTCTAACAGTTTCATGAAGCCGCTAACCCTGTTCCAAAGGGTATCGGAAAGTCGCCGGCTCCGAAAATGGCGTTCGATCGCGACCATTCAACACCCCGGGGGAAGGGGCCCACAGGAACAAAGAAAACGAAACCGTCGATCGGTAGGATCAATGAAGAGAAGTTCGACGAAGGGGATAGAGAAAAAAAAAGGGAAGAGGCCAAGGATGATTCGTTCGACGAGCATGAATCGTGGGGAAAGCGGAATGAGTTAGCGTCGGGAAAGGAAGAAGGAGGAAACGAAAGCGAGCTCTCTCTCACGTTCTTACGCAGCTGAGAAGATGCTCTCGTAAGAAATCTTACCTGAGAAACCCTGGAAAACTAACAGCCGGGAGGGAACGAGGGGGAGAGACGCGACGAGCGAGAAAGAGAGAGAGAGAGAGAGAGAGAGAGAGAGAGAGAGAGAGAGAGAGAAAGAGAAAGAGAGAGATAGAAACAGAGAAAAAGAGAGAATGAAAGGCAGAGAAGCGAGGAGAACGTCTGCCAGGAGGCAACTTTCACGCGGAGCGATTTTTCGGCTTCCTGCAACGACCGCCGGAGGATTAAGGGTATGATGCGACGCTCGAAAGGTCATTCCTCGACCTCCTTCGAAAAATCGGAACGAATTTCGGTCACCACCGCGGCCCCCACCTCCGCCATTTTGCTTTCCAACCGACGACGGGGTCGGTGATCCTTCGCCGACGCTTTACCCTTGACTCATCGGCCTCTTTTTCTGCTCACCTGTCCAGGAAGACATTACGGCTATTTAACAACGCGTATTACGCTTTCGTCAGGCCCTCGCATCAGCTGGTTCGCTACTGCGATTAACATTCTTCTTCAAAAGCATTCTTCCCCTAAGATAATACTGAAGCACTTTCCAATGGTTCCATGCTAACATTTTCTTCGGTTCACCCTTCAAATTATCGATTTTCATCTTATTCAATCGCAAACGATCAGCAAGCCATGGATAGTTAGTAAACTAGCAGTCAGTGATTGCTTTCTCCTAATTTCTAATAATTGCTACGCTTATTAAAACTCACGTAACCTTGCGTTATTATTGACACAAAAGCATTAAATAAAAAATCAAAATCAATTGTTCTTACTTTGAACGTCAAGTGTATTAAAAGTATTTCTTTTTTACAATTTTCCTTGCAATATTTCTTTCAGTTAGGAATAAGAATGAATAAGTAATTATTAGACTGCGGTTCTTTGTGCGAAATAAAACTTATCTTCGTCAATTGCGACGAAGGTGAGCGAAATAAAAGTTTCTCTCTTTCTTTAATAATTTCAGCGAGTTGGAAATAACACGTAGATGTCCTTAAATTCTTTTAATGTTCTCACCATTTCAAATTTCACCGACCCATTTTTAGTATAAATGTATAAAATCCGCAGTATATTTTATGGGGAACTATTTTTGTTGAAATAATGTCTTTATTTTATTGTCCACAGTCACCATTCCTTGAAAATGTTTCTTATCCGACTGTTCAATAGGAAATGGCCAACGAGCCCTTGAAAGTTAGCGAACAAGCGGCCAAATGGGTCTCAGCTGTCCGATGGTGATTGCCGTTTACTAAATTCTCAAGGATCAACATTTAAGACTAAATTGTATGAGACAGCGTCTTCCCACTTCTTCATTCAAATACTCTTGTTTTGAATTTGGTGTGTTCGTTTCAGATACGATGTCCGTAGTTACCATTTTCTGAAAATCTCTCTCGGCGAATCTCGATCCTGGACGATTTAAAATGGTACAATGAACTGCGACACCAGGAGGAGCCTCTTCAGGGGAAATCAGCGTCCGTTTTTCTGATTCATAAACGCGGCTAACTGGTACGCAGAGCGCCAGCTGGTTTGCTAGCAAGAGTAATCGCTAACTCTTGTTTTCATGAAAGTAAATCCTGAAGGCTGAAGAAGCTCTCGACCTCGGGGACGTTCTTGAAGAGAGGTGGCTCGGCGACAGAAGGTGGAGGAGGCGAGAGAGTGAGAGAGAGAGAGAAAGAGAGAGAGAAAGAGCATTTGACAGTCGTCCTCATCTTGATTAGTGGCTGTTTAAGAATAGTGAAAGTTTCTCGGGCTTGCGTCACGACGCCTTTCCCGAAGACGACGCGGAAATCGACGCCTTCCTCTTACACGGACGATCGATCTTTTCCGCGGTTATCACTCACGTCTCCGCGTCTCACCGGCCGCCATTTTGGTTCAGGTCGGTCCGCTCTTTTTCGCTTCTGTGTAATCGCTTCCGTTTCATTCTTTTTTCGGCTCGTTACGTATAAGTTAATCGCACTGTAATCACTGGACTACGAATGTTTACGGATTTATTGCAAAAAACGATCAGGGGTAACATCAAACTGCGAAAAGATTCAAAGTTACTAAGAAGCTTGATGCATTAATTTGGTCTTATTAAAATTATTGAAGAAAGAAAACAACTCGTGCGTGGCACCCTACGTCTTGCAATTGATACAGAAAATTTCTGTTTTGCATAAACACTCGCAGTCTAGTAATCACTGTCGGTCTTCCCGCCTTTATAGTAGCCGCGAAGTGACAATCGTCTACGACACCTGTGATTTTATTGGAATTGATTGATGTGTTATTATTATAAGACAAATTGTCGCGCGAGCTCAGCGAAGACTATTTTAAGGTTAACGATCGCCTCCAATGAATGTTTATTGACTTAGCTTTCGTCCCGAAGTACCGTTGTCACTACCGTCCGACAAGAAAGTTGCTAGCGACGCAGTTGGATCGTCGTTGATCGCCCGGCAAAATGGACGACCAGAGAGGATCGTAATTAATACGTTTCATATTGTTTATGGAGGAGAAAGTATGCCCGGCGATAATTCGTCGGAAACTGCGAGCTAGCTTTATAATATTTAATATCATTGGTATGCTCTTAGTGTTATCTAAAATTATTCATGAAGGAGATAGAGAGAGGCGTTCACTTTCGAGGAAAATTACTTCGCTCGTTAACGGATCACATCGAAATCGCACGGAGAAGAAATACATATCGTGACTACAGCGAAGCATTCAGCATAGATGCTGAAGAAGGCATTCTCGTACCACATAAAAAAATCGATTTGTTTCCCTTTGCATAAATTAATAGTACAACGTGTCAAAAATGTGTTCCATAAAGTTTACATTTTTTTTATACAACTTTGTCCATGGATTGAACCTGAACTTAGATTTTATTTTCCATTTATAATACGTTTAAACAACGCTTTCAAGCTGAAATTGCATAACAAATTTTTTATTTAAAATAGTTTAAATTAATAGCTTAAATTATCTAAGTTTAGGTAACTTTTTGAATCGTTGCTTAACAAAATTATAACAAAAATTGGACTGAAAAATTGGTTCGTGCAGTTTAAAGGTTACTCTTTACGCCGGCTGTAATTCTCGAACAATACAACTTGTAGTTAAAAAAATTGAAAGAAAAACATTTTCACGTTGTTACAGGAGAATACCCCTTCAAGCTCGCGGAAGATTTGCTATGGAAACGCATGAAATAAAAGCGATTTCCACAGCGCCGGTGTCTCCCACCCGCGCGTATAGCGAACGCAGCTGCGTTATAGCGTTAATAAAGAAACATTGAATGCGGCTGATTGGAATCTACGCGCGGCGCGTGTAACGCAACGGTAACAGGTTCACGCGGACGATGGACCAAGCTATATGGGGATTCCCACAGGATCCCATCGCGCCGGGACACGCCGTTTCCTTAGCCGCAGGGTTGCACAATGCGACGTTTTACTCCGGTTTATCTCACCGCGAGCGGAATTTAACGATACTATAAACTAAACTCCGCGCCTCGATTTTCCTTTCTATTCGCGAAACACGTGTAACGGTGGCGGACTCATTAAAATATTGCAACAAGATGCGGTCGTATCTGATGGACATGCTAATTGCTCGCCAGGCTTCGCGTCCCTCGTTTTGCAACAATGCGCGCGTCCCCGGAGAAATTGCATTTTCTCCGTCCACGGAACTAATGTTTCGGAAAAATCGGTCTAGAATTTCGTATAGACGAGGCGCGTTTGTATTTCATGCGAAGCAGAGGAACACGATTCTGAACGCTGTAGAAACAATATCGTGGCGAATGTAAAATCCAGTTAATTGAACGACCAAGCTAATGTTCTGGAAAAAATAAGTTTAAGAATCGTAATTTGTTGGGCGGACTAAAATTTTCTGCTAATTGACGGGGCATTGTTGCACAAGGAAATTCTGAAAGCTGTAGAAACGATATAATAGGTGCTCAGTTTCTAACGACGATGCTCGTGTTACGGAAAATGTCCGTTTAGAATTGTACAGACGTGGAACACATTGCAATTTTGTATTGAGTGGAAGAACATTGTTGCACAAGGAAATTCTGAAGACTGGAAACGATGTAATAGTGAACGTAATTGTTGCATAAAGCTAATGTTTTGGAAGATCTCTGCTTAGATTCTGGTAGAAGCGAAATCGTTGCAATTTTCTACGAAAATAAGAAAACATTGTTGCACAAGGAAATTCTGCAGACTGTGCCGGCAACAGAACAATGGATCTACGCGCATAAGTTTACCGTCGTTCAATTAAGAAGGAAGGAGCATCGAGGTGAAAAAAGGACATCGTAGTTTTCAATGAAACCGGAGAAAATAATTGTTTAAGATGCGTCGTTTCTATCAGGAAGTATCATCGAACGGAGTCGCATCGCAAGTCAAACTTTCTCCCGGTCAAACACGAGAGAAGATGCGCAAACAGTAGAAATCGGAAGCTGACTGATGTGTACCCAACGATACGACGTCTACCTGTTCACCGTTGAACGAAACAGGGGAGAAAATAATTGGTCTTGAAGATGAGAATAATTGCTTCTCGAAGACAAGACTATCGTTAGCGATGGAATCGTTATTAATGCGAAGACCAGTTCCGAGACTGATCTCAATGGACAGCATTCGACTCAATCGACTATTAATTTGTCAGAGTCCTCGGTTGTCTATATTTATTAATCCCTTTCGTGGATGAATAGTAAAAGCGACTGTGAAAGAGCGAGCCTTGATAAATGATTCGAACTATGCTTATAATTTAAATATTATTGCGCTTATTAGAAATGTGAGTTTAAAGGAGTTAGTGGCGCTATTAATGTTTACATGGTTAAATTGTTTGCAATGAGTTTTATAAAATATCGCCGAATTCATTGATTTACAATGCTCAGGCTAAATTATTTCTATTTTTATATTGTCATTAAATTCGTTTTTTGAAATGAAAATTGATTTTACTGTTTCTCCCTTGTTACAGCTGTCATATTGTTTCAAACACTTCAAACTGGCTTCTACTATTTCATTATAAAATCACTTCTACTGTTCCATTATAAAGCGACTTCTACTGCTTCATTATATAATCACTTGTACTGTACCATTATAAAACTACTTCTACTATTTCATTATATAATCACTGGTACTGTTCCATTATAATACCAATTCTATTGTTTCATTATATAATTGTTTGTACTGTTACATTATAAAACAACATCTACTATTTCATTGTAAAACTGATTCTACTAGTCCACTATAAAATGTCTTGTATTATGCCAACATAGAATTCTATTGTTCAATTATAAATATATATATAACTAGTTCTACTGTTCCATTATAAAGCCACTTCTACTGTTCCATTATAAAGCCACTTCTACTGTTCCATTATAAAACGACTTCTACTGTTCCATTATAAAACCACTTCTACTACTCCATTGCCAGTATTTTTCTTTCTATATTTGCCTCTATTTTTCTACATTGATCAATCTTTAATTTTATTAATTTCCTAAGATATTTCATCTAGCTAATGTCTATAATAGCCTCCATCTTTTCATTAGACTGCAACCAGATGGACTTAATCTCCAGGACCCAAGTAAACAGGTGATAGCTTTGGGTCAGAATTGAGCCACCATGATTACCACCTTCCATGCCCTAGGATGTAAACGTAAAAGACACGCTTCAATCGAAATCAACTCTCACGATAATCTATCATCCACAACTGTTTTCCAGTCATAGTGACTCTAACTGTTCATCAAGGACTATTAACACTGGACTTGTACGCAAAATTATTCTCGCAAAGAAACAGAAGTCAAAAGTACCAATCATCCTAACAATCTTCGCAAAGACCTATACGATCTTGCCGCAGATGCAAAACGCAAAATCAAGCCAGCCCCACCCAGGATCTGGGGAATAAATGAAAAGAAAGCGTCTGTCGATTTTATGTAAAAATACATAAAAAAAGCTTTATTTCGCCACCGTTTTCTTGCAAAAAGTAACGTATAAAAAACTTGTAAACCTAGTCGTCGTCGTCGTCTCGCTTCTAATAACCATCGTTCGGGTCATCATCATCATCATCATTGTCGTCGTCATCAACATCATCATCATCATCATCGTCATCATCATAATCATCATAATCATCATGATCGTGGTCATCGTCGTGGTAATCATCACGGTCATCATCGCGCTGGTGATCGTGGTCGTTCTCGCGTAAGTCGTAATCAGAATCGCGAGCAGGCGAGGACCCGCGGTGTCGGCGGTTTTTCTGAAAACCGGCCGATCTGTAGTGGTCGATCCGTGATCGAGCGAGTCCTCGATCCCCCTGCTCGTCACCACGGTCGTCCACGTGGGATCACAGTGTGCCGCGTCCGAAAGGATCGCCGTTGAGCCAGGCTCGGAGCCGGTTCCGGAGCCGTGGCCGAAGTCGTGAATGCGTGCGTGTCGCGGAGCGTGGGAGTTAGGCCGATTGCGGGTGGAGGAGGATGATCTGCGGGGACAGATTGGCTGACTAGTAGGGTCCCGAGCCGCCGCCGGGCGCCCCGTAGCTCGAGCTGGGCCCGCTCGGACCGCTGCCGCCACCGATTCCGCCACCGATTCCGCCGCCGATTCCGCCTCCGTGACCGTCCAAACCGCCACCGATTCCTCCGCCGATTCCTCCTCCGATTCCTCCGCCGATTCCTCCGCCAATTCCTCCGCCGATTCCTCCGCCGATTCCTCCGCCGATTCCTCCGCCAATTCCTCCACCGATTCCTCCACCGATTCCACCGCCGCCACCTCCTCCGCCTCCGCCGGTGACTTCCTTCTGCAATTTGGAAAATAGTTCGGTTAGATCTGGGTTAGGTTTAGAGACTCGTTATGCGATGAAGATGAGCTAGAGTGTAACGCAGACAGTAAATCTGCTTAGGGTTTTCTGTTTTTAGGTAATCTGATTAGAGATTTCTGTTTGTTGAAACTGGGCCCAGTTGAAGGTAATCGGCTTGGGGCAATTTATTTGTTGAAACTAATGGCAGTCGAATTTAATCTGCTTAGGGCAATTTGTTTGTTGAAACTAATGGCAGTTGAAGTTAATTTTCCTGGTGTTTTCTATTTGTTGACAGTAATGACAATTGTAGTCAATCCGGTTAAAATATTCTGTTTGTTAAAACTGTTGAATCTTTAACGTACTTTTGTTATTTCATGGCAAAATTAAAAGAATCTTGAAATGTCTGTGTATTATTTTCAGTCTATTAAAACGATTAAAGAAGACAACTTTTGCTGACTTTTTCGGTGCAGACAACTTTTATTCTGTGTAAAAATTCGCAGTTTAATTAAGTTCTAAACTTTGCAGAACTGTGTAACAAATATAAGCATCGAAGCTGCTTACAACTTAATTAAAAATCGAATTACGTCTTTCCGTACCCAGCAACTAATAAAGATATATTTAAATAGAAAATTAACTTCTTAGACTTCAACTGTGTCAATTGAAAACTCTGTTACTCGAGAAAAAAGTAATTAAAAATTCCACGGTCCACAATGAACAAGACCGTTCCTTAAACACTGGCCCCATAAAGTATCCTTCAAATCGGATTGATCTTCTTATCCCAATTAGATTCAACATTATCTAGTTCTCGTATGAATTGCTGGTCTTCAATTCTAAATCCATCACATTTACTAATACTACGAAGACGTCGCCAACAGAAATGTCTGAACATGAAACAATTTAATCTTGAACCTCCCTGAAGACAAATCATCCACCCTCTTTCTTGCTCTACAACTTTACTGATTCCATCAGCTTGTGTAATAAATCCGTTCGCGTTTTCTTGTAAGAAAATATAGTAACGCGAACGAACCTATTATACAATTTCAGCCCAATCTACCCTATCTTAAAGTGAACACTTCCACCTTTCATTTCAACTATGTTACATAGAAATAATAACTCTACAGGCACGTATCTTAAAATCCATCTGAACCTTTCCTTTCAAATTTTGAAAACCCTATGACATCAGAGGTCGATTTCTTTAAATTTTTAAAAATGATATCGCCACTCTATTGCGATTTAATACACCCTGTCTCAAAGTAGACACTTTCAGCTTTCATTTAAGCTAAATTGCATAGAAATAGCCCCACGAGAACGTATCTCAATATTCATCCGAACAATCGTAATTCGTGTAATTTTCCTAGTCTATTCCTGGCAAATGTCAGAGGGTGGCAAATGGACTGATCACACAAGCTAATACATCGGCATCCCCAAGACTCAAAAATCCCTGAATATTCCAAAGAAAACCCCAAAATCTCTAAACACTCCAAAGACCTCCCCCCGAAAAGACAAAGACAGTACACGTACCTGGGTCTTGTACTTGATGAAGTAGACCTCGGGCTTGCTGGGCTGCGTGGGCGCGATGGTCGGCAGGTTGATCTCGGGTGCTTCTTCCGGTTTCTTGACCAACACGTAGATCAACGTCTTCTGTTCATCCTGTTGTGGCAGCGCCGGGATGACCGGTGCGGTCGGCGTGGGTGGCGTCGGGGCCTTGATGAAGATGATCTTGTAGTGCTTCTGGGCCGGTGCCGGAGGAGCAATGGGTCTGCTGGGTCTGTCCTCGGGGGCCTCTGGAGGCGGCACGTGGACGTAAATGTGCTTCTGGATCAGAGAGCCGCCTCCGAATCCACCACCGCCGCCGCCGCCACCACCGCCGAATCCGCCACCGAATCCGCCGCCGCCGCCGCCGCCAAGACCGCCGCCGAGACCGCCGCCAAGACCGCCGCCGAATCCACCGCCGAATCCGCCGCCGCCTCCGCCGCCTCCTCCGAGTCCACCGCCGAATCCACCGCCGAAACCTCCGCCCAATCCACCGCCGATTCCGGTGGATCCACCCCCGCTAGGTGCGCCGTAGCTAGAGCTGGGCTGGGAGTACGAGTAGCCGGCTTCCGGTCGCGCCATCGCCGATACGGCGAGCACCACGATCTTTAAGCAAACAAACAGGACCGTTCTAGACCCCTGTAGACTCTTCATCCCCCATCTTGAGATTCAACCCCGGAATTTTGGGTTATGCCGCGCTAAGCTCGGAACGGAGATCAGTTTTTGGATCAGGGGAAAAGCTGTATCTACGGAACTCTGAGATTCTAACCGAGGGAAACGTTACGTAAAGAATGATCGTGAAAGTGATAGAGTGATTCGTAGCTGAGGAATTCTTCTTCCGATTGCCCTTTGTTTCGATTCAATAGCTGCTTTAATAATATACGATCTTTCAGGTAGAGGACTGACAGGTTCAAAACCAAAGAGACAGTGTCGTGGCGTAGATGTACAGAAAAGGGGAGGAATTAAATAGATTTATAGTGTTATAGATAGATAGTGCACTTAGTTTAAGTGAATGCAATTTAGTAGCAATCCTTTGCATTTAAGTGACGCCGTTAAAAATTCTTATGCCATGTTACAAAAGTAATATTGACATTATCAAATTGGTTTATATTTAGAACTCTCTTAAAGTTGTTGTATGAGTCATAAAATTCAATTTCATATGTCTATATAAAATGCATTAGGTTATATAAAATGGACATACTATGGGTCAGAAAAATTATTTCGGATTTCGAGGTTAAATGGCTCCGACTGCAGAGGATTAAGCATCAAGTATCGAGTAGTAACAGAAAGAAAGCTGTCAGTCGGAGGCCATCCGGGAGGCGGGGATTCTATCGAATGAATAAATAATAAGTGATCTTTCCGGGTGCTCCTAAGAGCCTATTGGACTTTGGTATCGATAATATCGAACAAGACGAAGAGTATAATTACGTTATGCAAGTTACGGTCTTGCTTCCGGCAAAGAGGTCGTGCGAATTAAATCTGATCGCGACGGAATGGAAAACAAACAGAAGTTAGGGAGCCTGATCAGAGGAAAAAGCGAGGAGATCGCGGGCAGCGGCGAAGTTTTCCGCGTTTTCCATCAGTCTTTCGTAATCGTCGATGACGATACGACGATCGAGCGCATTGACATCGCGGGAGTTGCATCTGTGTCGTCTTCTAGGTCGTCTTCGATCCGCGCTCCTCCCTCTCTCTCACCACTTTCTCCCGTAGCGTCTCCCTTTCTATTCCCTCGAGAAGTTCTCGTCGTTCGCGTCTGCCTCCCGCCGTTCCTTTTTTCTCTCTCGTTCCTCCGGGTCTCACGGTGCACTTTCACACGGAGACACGATTATCGCGCGATCTCTTTGTCGAATCTCTTTCTTTTTTCGCTCTTCTAGCCGTTCGAACGAATCTTCCCGCCGGAATTCTACGCGCTCTCGTTAGGACGCCGTTTTGTAACAATGGGACGACGGAGGATACTTTTCTACTTCTCCCCCGTTTTTGCAAGAATTGACGTTTGATCTACCACGCACGGTTTTATAATAACGACAAGAATTTGTTCAGACTTGTCGCCATTTTGATTCGAATGTATGCTTGATTGAGAGATTCGTTCAATTGTTGCCCGTAGGAAGTTCTTTATATTGCCAACAATTTTAAAATGAACAATGCGAAATCGATCAACAGTAGAGGTTTAGTTTTAATCCCTAGGAGTCGCCAGGATTTCCCAAAAGAGTAATGAAAAATATTACAATGGAATTTTGTAAAATTACATTTCTCCGTGATGTGAAAAACAATGAAATAAAAATTGAGTAACCAAAAGGAAATAATAATAAAATTATCTATAGTAATTATAATAAAATTATTAATTGTAATCAATGTTAATCCTTTGTGTGCGTCTGACACTAAAATCTCCTAGACAAAACCCCTGGTAACTTTTAAAAGCAAGGAGACAAATGAAAATTGACTAAAAAATAGGAAATAGTAATAAAATAAACAATGTAATCCATTAGGCTAAATCCCTAGAATCCACTAAAATTGCAAAATCGACGAGAAGAGTAATAACAAAAGGATAAAAAAATAGATATTTTGCGAATTACCCCTTGGTGTATACAACAATAAAATTCTATAGGATAAAAACTTTTGCTTCGAAAACCAATAAAATTCTTAAGAACAGGAATAAGAAAAAAAAGAAAATTAATACAAATATATGATTGTATGTTCTAGTATACTTTTTCGACATTTTTTGAACAACCCTTACAAGAATAAGAGGTACTCGGGTAGATTCATAGTTCTCGTCAAAACCAATCAAATGTTGGAGAAAAGGAACAACAGAAACATAATAATATAAAAGTAGTATGTCCTAGTAAATTAATAAACCTATTGTACCTAATAGATCCTTAAGAATAGGAAAAATAAAATGGAAATAACACAAAAGTGCTACAGCGTAGTTTCTAGCGTACTTTTCATACCTCGATAATTTCTATTGACAGTTACATTCTATTTACATTGTTATTTTTGTAATACAGTTAATTCAGTATAGAATTTAGCTACGCAACGATAAATCGGAAGTCATCCAAAGCCAAGAATTAAATAAATAAGTAAATAAATAAATAAATAATACTAGCGTCTAAGAGTGTCTAGCAACCCCGATGAAACATAGGAAAAGAAGTGAAAATGAGAGAAAATCCTGTTTGGTCTGCTTCCTCCCCAATTTCCGAAGCAATATTCCCCACTGTGGCACACAACGTGACAACCAGGTTGAAGAGAAAGAAGGAAGAGAAGAAACCGGCGGGAAGTCGAACGGAGGAGAGGTCACGGGGTTGAAGCGGAAGCGACTCGATCAGTGAGAGACAGGTGATAGACGGGGAACAGCGGTCGGAGAACGTAGGTGTACGACTCACCATGAATGCCCTCATGGTTGCTGCTGTTCCTTGGATTGTGAGGACTGATGCTCCGTGGATGCCACGGTGCCCCTTTTATACCGGCCCTGGCCCCACTCGCATCTCGACCCATCACCTATGCTGATGAGACTCCGTCGCGAATCTCTTTCTCTCTTTCCCTCTTTCTCCCGGGCCCACTGTCACCGATTCCTCGACGAGAGCCGTTCCTGGTCCCGGCAACGTGGTTTCTTTTTTCCTCGTCTTCCGAGCGAGGCTCTTTATCCACCGGGGAAATCCGCGGAAAAAATCGCCTGGAAACGGCCGCCCTGTGGGCCCGACGTCCTTGACGCCGTGGACCACCGGGTCCGCGGGGGATGTCACCGGTCACGGAGGCCGGAAGTGCAGGCCACAGCACGCGGCGTTTTTGGCAAACGCGCAACTTTCTAAACGGCCTCTAATGCTCTCGCGCGTTCGCGGAACGGAGTCCACGAATTTACGCGTTTGCGTAATGACCGACATGAGACCTTGCGCGTACGCACCGGAGAAAATCCGAGGATGATGCCCGCTGCTGAATGCGACCGACGTAGCAACGAGTTTTTAGAGGAATATCGGTAATTGACACCTGCTCGTTGCACAAGCCTCGCGAATGCCGGTCTTTTATTTTATAAATTCGATTTTGAAACGTCTAGCTGGCGAATAGGCGCCGGAGATGTTCCAGGGAATCTATTTGTTAGCTGAGAATGATATAACATTTCATGCGTTTATGGCGAGTAGGCGTAATTTAAAACGGTGGAAAATATTAAAAGACGCTAAGAACGTTGATTTTAAATATATTAAAATTGTTTAAAGAAATAGAAAACTTCTATGCCTTATGTTATTATATATAAACTTAACAGACTATTGAGTTGCTGTGATGTTTTAAACATTTTGGTTTGCGAACTGTGATAGAAAGTTTTTTTATTATAATTGTTTATATTTCGAGAATACCAGTCGCGCTATTTTAACATTTTCAAAAAAGCAAACGATTACAGAATTTCGATTCTTAAACATTTTGGTTTGCGATTTGTAAGAGAAAATTTTTTATTATAATTCTTTATATTTTTGGGAAACTGGTTGCGCTATTTTAACATTCTTTCATAAAATTTCCTAGGGAACTGAATAGTTAAGAACGATTTAACATTTTTATAGACATTGTACACAAGTTGAACGAACTATAATTGTTTAAGTTAATATGCAATCTAGGAATAAGTGTTGTAATTATACACTGCATCAGCGATGCAGAAGGAAGATGTTAACAATATCAAGTAAATTGTTCATCGTCGGAAAAATTAGGTACAACGATCAAGAGGGAAGGAAGTATTCGAATCGCGTAGAATCACATGCAAAACCGAATATACAGAAAACTAGCTTAGAGAAAGAGAAAGTCTTAGAAAACGAAATTCAAAATCTATTAGAATAACTCGTTGTGGCTGGCTGTGAACAGCCTAGACAGAATTATGAGCGAAGATAAATCTATAATTGCCAAAATGGCGGTGGAAAGTGACGCTTCTTTGTTCTAGAAGACTTTTCCGTTTAGGAAATTGTATTTCCGTTTCTGGAGAAATTTGCACACAATTTTAACGTAAATTGGGGAGGTGGTCTAATTTTCCAAGTCGTTATTCTTTCGACATGTTATTTCTATATTTGTAATTCAGTTGGTTGTAAGGTAAATCGATTTTTGATGCGACGTTTTTAATTATGCAATTTAGGGAGATAGTGATTTTTAGAAATGTTTTGCAGAGTTTTCTTAATTGTTTACATTTTTACACTACAGTAAATTATAGCTTTAATTAATAAAATAGCCTTAATTAGACTATAAACATTATAATTTAAGAAACATTAATGTCATTTACATTTTATTAGCACATCAATTCACATCTGTGTCTAACAAACTCTCAATAATTTATAAACACCATAGAGATTCAAAATGACAATCAATTTATTATAATATCAACGATCAGATCCAGTTGTCTTCAAATTTTCTAACACAATTAATGGCCATCAATTTACCATAATATTAACAACCAAACCTAATTATCGTCAAATTACCAAACGCAATATATGTTTCATGAACATTACAAAGACGAAAAATGGCGGTTAATTTGTTACAATATTAAAAATTGGATCCAGTTCTCTTCAAATTTTCAAACACCAAATCCCAAAAATTTGTAAACGCCAAAAATACGCAAAATGGCGGTAAATCTTGGCGGTTTAGTTTTGCTCACGTGATCTTACATAAAATATCATTACTTTACATCTCTTCCGTTACATTCATTTGGTAGTTCATGCAATAGGTGTCTACATAATACAATATAAAAATATAAAAAAATATATGTATCACCCTATATTACCTATCTTATTTTAAACTAATTTCTATTTCGGGTGACATTTGGAAATGAACTCGGTATTTATTTGTATAATAGAATATGAAAAGAATCGGAAACTATTTTCCTTCGTGCCTCGCGTGGCTTCAACGTTTATGACATTTATCGGCGCGTTAGATTTTCGCAAGATAGCAAGCAGATTAGATAATAGAAATCGGTCTATGCAATCAGCTGGTAATCATCGATTCGAAGGTCCCGCCACGACGGCGCGCGTAGGCGTATAACAGCATCGGAGGAAAAAGAAGCAAAAATGGAAAGTCGTGTGTGTAGCGTAGCCACGAAAATATGATTTGGGTCAAATTGGTTTTCGAGGTTCCCTTTCTCTGTTGGAGGACGAGACTTCCTCGCAGGAAGTGGAGAAGACTTTCGGTTTCGCAACCAGGAGATGCGCGCTATACCCTTCTCCTGCAGGCCGATCATAATGTTCCTCGATCTGTTTTGTTCTTTTATTCGATTGTCCATTTTTCGTTAGGCTTCCCACTTTCTTAGCAACAATTCTTCGACTGCCCGGTCGATCGGTACAATCGCAGAATTATATTTTCGTGTACCAGAAATTCTAAGCAACTGCTTCCTTTGCGAAAGTCAATTGTTTTATTGCTGGCAAACGAGGATTCCAAAGCTGTATAATTGCATCGCATAAGTTTTTCGAAAACATCTTGCTCGCGCCAGCATAATTTTGCAACAACCATAATCGATCAATATAACGGTAGTAATAAATTATATTTTAATGTACGGTGAATTCTGGATAATTGGTTTCTTGCAAAGATAAATCGTTGCGAAATTTTGCACAGCTGCGTAATTACGTTTTAATTATAAATGCATTTATTGCGAGTCTCCCGGACATGTATCAAATTGTTTAGACACGCTTACCATTTGAAAATGGTAATTTTCTTTGGATTTTATTACAATAAAACGATCGATTGAATGTTAACAGAAAGTCGAAGATTATGTTCGCTGGAAGTTTTGTTGACGCAGTAGAATAAATTAGTGTCGATGATTGCAATGATTCGTACACGTCGATTCCACGTCTAATCATCGTTAATCAGCTTACGGCAGCGTGAGAGCGGTCCGAGTTCGAAACTTCTACTGTTAAACAATTAAATAGTATCACAACCATTACATTGTAATAGCATCATATTCCAGAGCGTGTGTTTAAATAAATTGTTGCGGCGAACGCAAATTATCGTAGATCTGTAAGTTTAAATTTTATGATTACCGTAATGGTACAGCAATCTAAAAGTCGGAGCATAATTTCCGTTCTAAGAAATCGTCCGTGGCCGATTAATTGGAAAGGGAAGTTCGATAGTGTTTAATCTACGGTGAAAGGGTTAAGTCATCGGATCGATAAAAAAAAAGTGATGCAATTTTGCTGATGGAAGCAGGACAGCCGCGGGAATGCGATAAAAATGTACAGGAAACTACATAGCGGTTTTTCTGTTTCGTTTTCTGAAAGTTGTATGGATCTTTCTATCAATCTTCGATAAGAGTGCAACCATAACAGTCTCTAATTAAATAGAGATGGTCATCTGAAAGCAATCAAAATAGGATTGAGTACATTTAACAACGTTTCCCAATTAACAATTTCATGTAATCAAATTCAACCCGTTTATGGTTCGTAGACACTTAATTCAGTATGTCATAGTAATTTCAAAAATAATTGAGACATGTCCAAGTGTCTTACGTTTTTTTTTTAAACAATCTGTTATATCGATTCGATGGTATTGAATTTGGAAGAATCAATTTATTGTGAACATATATTATTGTTAGATTGTACATATTATTATTATTATATGTATATTATATATGTAATGCATGTATAATATGATAAGACAAAGTAAATATAAAATATATTATAATGTATCACTTAATCTAACTTTGAGTATAGAATATCTAGAATATAATAGGCACAGATAAATTAAATATAAAATTCATTATGATGTGCCACTTAATATAACTTTGAGTATAGAATATCTAAAATA
>CM052159.1:7619523-7643611 GCA_028455555.1 Augochlorella aurata
CAAATCTCCGAATTTTCTTCGAATTGCTTCCTTTGCTAATTTCATTTCTTTGCTACTTTGTCTTCTTGGCTATTCTGCTTTTTTGCTATTTTGATTTCCCTGCTGCTTTGCTTTATTTGCTACTTTGATTTCTTTGCTACTTTCCTCCTTTTGCAACTTTGATTCTCTTAGTACTTTCTTTAATCTGCTTATTTAATCTATTTATTTTGCTTCCTTTGCAACATTGCTAACTTTACAACTTTGTTACACTACACGTTTCGCTGCCATGCGTTTTATTGCCGGTTTTCTTTGCTACTTGTTTCCTGCTACTTTGTTTCTATCATTGTTATCTCGGTTCTTCGCTACTTTGTCCATGTGACGCTTTATTTCGATCCTTTGCCACTCTGTACTTCTTGTCGTTTAGTTTGGCATTCTGTGTCTCGTTAGTACTTCTCCCTACTACCTTGTTTATTGCTACTTTGTTGCCCCTGTCAGTTTGTTTTTGTTCGCTGTTTACTTTACCAGTGTGTTTCTTATCGCTTCATTACGTTGCTATTTTTTAGTGCTATTGTTTAATATTCTTTAGTATATAATTTCTTTACTATTTTGCTCCGCGTCGCTTTATTTTCTTGCTACTTTCCTGTATTGTTATTATAACTTCTCCTCTACTCGTACACGTGGAAACCGATTTTTTACTAGAACGTACTTAGTACCTTTCTATTAAATAATCGTACATTCCCGATTGCAGTACTTTCGGAGCAATTTTTACCATTTAGAGCTTTTACCTTTTGGATAATTTTACTTTCCATCGTGGTAAACAGTCGTTTCATAATAAAATTAACAGAGACGTGCTAGAAAAATTGGCATTTAAAAACAAATTGTAAGATACAGCAGCCTTCACCATGTGCAGAAGTCTGTTTAATTATCATAAGCTAGCAAATTTCGACAGAGTAAATAGCGAGTGTCTGTTTGAGCAGTTTAAACGACTCGCGCTACCGCAAAACCGAATAGCGACAGCATAAGTTTGGCAGAGTATTGCTGCTTGTTCTATTCCTCTTTCTTTCTCTTCTTTCGTCGTATCGTCGTCGATACCGGTAGATAGCGTTTGAAACGGACTTTCGCTGAAAAATGAATAGGTCGAGGAGGTCCGTGGCCGTCTTCGTCCTCGTGACCCAAATCCTGCGGACTCCTTTTCCTGTTGGGTCCACTCGACCACGTCAACGCACATTTATTTTTATACTAGACTGCCCGCACTTCGTACAAATCCGATTCGTTAACGGACTGCCAACGAATACAGGTACAAGATAAAATGCTTTGCCAAAGATTTAATTTATTTCAAATATTTACTGCTTAAAATGGAGTTCATTGTTTGATAACAACCGTTATTCTTTATGTACAAATGTCCCAAGTGGTATTAGTTTCCAAAAACACCGATTCAAAACACATTCAAAAGATTGTTATAGAATTTCGACATTTTTTTGTAATAAATTCTATGTAATGCTGTTTATTGAAGAACCGGTAAATTGGCTGAGAATGATTTTAAAAATTGTTCTACAGTATTTTCTACTGTATTTTGTAATTTCGAGTGACACCAATTTCCAAAAAAAAAAAAGAAATTTAGGCCGATTCTAAAAGTGTTTAACAATTATTTATACCGTCTAGAAAAAAGTTGAACCAGCTCCGACCGATCCAACGCGTAATTGCTTTAAAGGAGAGGCTTCAGTGAAAAATATTTCCGGAATGCCATAAATACTCGGCAGCGGTTTGTTATAGAGTTCCCGGGTCGTTTAACGCGTCGCAAGACATTTTTATGCAATTAAGAAGTTGTTGGCCGATTATTTCGAGGCGAATGTGAAGCGACACGTATAAAAGAAACACGGAAAGCGCTGTACCGTGGAGTTAAACTGCGCCTCGATTAACCCGGCGCACCTGTTTCGTGGTTGCCGCGTTATTAGGAGCACGCGTACCTACGATAAAAAAGAAGAAGGAACCTGACCACAGAGGTGGCGAGCTTTTTTTTGCTTAATGAATCACTGCAATAATATATTACGCAACTAATTGAGACGAATCGCTGCGATACTTTATGCTGGGCGTCGCGCGAATAACTCCGGAACAAGTATGCGAATTTATTAGGTTCGTAGAAGCAGTTTGTGAACCCATTTATGGTATTAATCGCTTATCGTAAACTCAATTTATTGGGAAAGTCACTTTAATTCAAATATAATTGCTTTATTACTTGATCGAGATGTTTATCACACATTTTTTAATAAAATTGATATTTTCAATAGTAATGATCCGAATGAAATCTGACGAGATTTTAAAGACAAAGCCTTTGCCAATGTCGTCAAAAAAATTGTCCCCGATTTCGATAATAAACAAGTATTAAAATTCAATGTTTGTCATAATTTGAATAGAAAGTAACTATCAAACATGGCGAGCTATTAACGACAAGCTTTCTAGTAAACGCTACTAGATGATAGTCGACATAATTCAAGCCCGCCAGATGATACTATGACATATAATAAAGACAAAAAACTGATTAATGTAAAAGTCGAGATTTCAAAATATTCTCAGCCTAACAACAATAGCGCGTGACAGTAATTAAGAAATTGCTTTCATTTCGTTCTCAGTAAAATTATAGTAATATTTTCCAATTTATAATAATTCATAATTTTTCCAACAGTAAGCTTCTTAACATTGCGATGAAAGTTAATTATATGTTATTCTTATTATTATTAAAACCCAATATTATGAGATTTGTATTTATAATTACATATAATGTAGTTGAATTTTATATTTATTTGTATGACTGACGCATATATAGGGATACGGGGATAACAGTGTGGTCAATTGAACGATTTTACATTAATTAATTTGTTCATACTGGTTCTTCGGGTTCCCCAGATAAAATAGATTTTTCTTCAAAGAACATCGCCACATAAGTGGGCATTGTACTGCCATCTGACAAATGAACGTTTCACTATGAAAAACTATACAAATTAATTTAAATTGATATTTTAGACAAGCAATATTGAAACACAAATGAGACAGAGAAGATCTAATATCTTATAGACATTCGTGGTCCAAAGTTAACGGTTACTATTGACTTGAAAATTATGAATTACTTAAAGGAATATGTAAATGTAGATGAATATAGGAATAATAAATAAAAACTTATAGTTTTGACAACCTGTTACAGAGTTTATTCTTCTAGCTTTAATTTAAGCTCACATGTGTTTGAAAATTCTAACGAGAAATTAGTTACAAACTATTTTCAATTATATGTTCCAATATTAAATTTTTGTCACAATCCGTGCAGTGGCAAAACGCTGAAACTATTAGCCAAATTATCGACAGTCGATTTTGGCCAACAGTTTGAGCGTTTTGTCACTGCATGGATTGGCGCTATTCGGATGTTTGAAAATAGTAGAAAATTCGTGCCGGATATTGCATTATTTCCTATGGGAAACGCGACATGAATTATTTGCTGCAAAACCTCCCCATTGCTATCTTTAAATGAAGACTTGAAAGTAAGTTTCTTCACATTGTAGGTTATGTTTCCCAATATGTTGTTACTTCTTCCGATAAAAACTCTGTAATTAAAACATTAAATAAACAGTCGGTTGTACAGTAACATTTTTTGTTTATAAATAAATTATTAACTAATGTAAATAGGCAATTAACTAACAATGAACAATTTAGTTAGGCTATGTTCAATTAAAAGACCCTTAGGTTCTCGTCGTTTGAACACGATAAAATATGTATTGGATGCCGAAAATAGACAATTGTATGAAGATATCTTTCCATATATTTACGAGTAAGTTAATCCGTAAGTTTCGTTAATGTTCTTGAGGTGCGTTCGTACGTTATTCATTTAGAAGATATTGTTCCTGTTTATCGTTTATATATGCAAATATATAAACTTTGATGTATAATATTTAATTCAAATTACTTATTAAAATTACTTTTCAGAGATAAAATAAAGAAATTATTTAGAAAACCACCACAATGCGTGTATGCAGGGTTCGATCCAACTGCAGAAAGTTTGCATATAGGAAATTTACTGATTCTGATGAATCTTTTACATTGGCAACGCTCTGGCCATCAAGTGATAGCTCTATTAGGAGGTGCAACTGGTTTGATAGGTGACCCAAGCTTCAGAACTTCAGAACGTGTTGATATTGAGGATATTGTGGTTTATGAGAACCTGAAATCTATTGAGCAAGACATATTGAACATATTTAAAAATCATGAAAAATATTTTTCTAAGAAGCTGCGTACCAATTTGCTTCCTGTGAAAATATTAAATAACATGGAGTGGTATAGTGACAAAAATATAATCTCATTTATTAGAGATATTGGCAAATATTTTAGAATGGGCACAATGCTAGGTCGTAGTTCTGTACAGTCTAGATTGCAATCCGAGGCTGGCATGAGCTTTCAAGAGTTCAGCTACCCTGTATTTCAAGGATATGATTGGCTGCATTTATACCGTACATATAATTGCATGTTTCAAATTGGAGGTCATGATCAGATGGGTAATATAATGTCTGGTTATGAGTTAGTTACTAAGTGCCTCCATAAAGAAGTTTATGGATTGACATTACCGCTTATCACGGCTGAAGGTGGAAAAAAATTTGGAAAGTCTACAGGCAATGCAGTTTTCCTTTCATCTAACAGATCCTCTAGTTTTCAACTGTATCAGTTTTTTGTTAGAACAGAGGATGCAGATGTAGACAAATTTCTTCGCTTATTCACGTTTTTGCCTTTAAAACGTATTCAAGAGATTGTTGAAGATCACTTCAAGAAACCGGAGCTTAGGGTAGCACAGAAAATTCTTGCAGAAAACGTTACATTACTAGTTCATGGAGGTGAGTACATAAAGGTAGTAATATAATTCAATAACTAATGTACTATATGTATTAAACTTCTATCAAAAATTATTTGCAGAGGCAGGATTGGTAGCAGCGAAAAAAGCATCCGCCGTCTTGTATGACACCTCAATTGACAATCTGTCAAAAGTAAATGCAGATGAATTGGCACAGTTGCTAGAAGGAGCTAAAATAGTAGACATGTTTTCCGAGCATAGTCTTACTGTCTATGAGTTGGCAATGAAGGCAAAATGTTTCGAAAAAGATCACGATGCAAAAAGAATTATTGCTGCTGGTGGTTTTTATATTAACTATCAAAGAATCACAAACAAAGATGAAGTCCTTGTACCAGGAATACATATATTACAAAACAATGTTACATTGATCAGAGTAGGGAAAAAATCTTATCATGTTGTACGATGGTTGTAAATAAAGTTGAAATTTTGTATAATTTATAAGAAGTGTATAGTATATAAATTATACAAATCCCTCAATTATAAAACACAAAGTATTTTTGAAATATATAATTACAGATTTATTATCTAGAACTTAAACAGTACAAAAAGCATTTGTTTACAGTGTTATTAAATTAATGTATCTTCAGATCGAATATATTCACCTATGTCAGCCTGATGAAAACATACTGTAGCCATTGGGTCTGCATATTTGCAATCCATTGTACTTTTTGCTGTTACACCAAAACCCTATGAAAATTTATTGTTTAATTAGGATCAATAGAAAATTATACAATTAAGAAACATTATTAGGACACTACAATAATTATCTTACTAATGGAACATCATTTGTTGAATATATAACCACTCCTTGATACTGAGGTGTATTTTCTGTTATTCTACTTAAACCAGATTTAGAAATATGATGTCCATATAAAAATTGTTGTTCAGCAGATGATTTAACCCATATTTTATGCTAAAAATGTACTCATTAATTTATAGCAGGATTCATGATGTTGCAACAGAGTAATGCACTTACTTGTGCATATGGAGCCAAATGATACAATGCAGTTATATGCAGCCTAAATTTTCCTGATTTCGTAAATTTTCCAAAGCAGGTACCAAAACTTGCTAATCGATCAGGATTAACCATGCTTGCCAATGGAAGGATTTTTTCAGAAACATAATATACTCTTCCTTTCCTTTCCCGAAAGCAGTAAATACCATCTGGTCGGTCAATTAATACTTTTACGTTATCTCCAATACTGAAAAATAATTTTTACATGAAAAATTACAGAAGTACACAAATTTGAACTTTCAAATTTATTTCTGCATTCGATCGTCTCATTAAACGAATTTAAATTTCTATTACATTATAATTTATGAATGTACTTACTACTTTGTTAATTTTTCTAAAACTAGTTTCGTTTTCTCTTCAGTTAGACGTTTCATTTTTCTGTCGTCTTTTCACTACCTACGCAAACACGTTTCCAAACATAAGATGTACACGATATTAAGAAAAAAGGTCACCCAAGAAATTGCATTACATAAAATATTACGTTTTACATACGTTCCATTCAATTTTAGTTAACACGATACTATGTTTTATTATTATTGTACAATAGGTTACGAGAGGTTAAGGTGACAAACATGTGTTTTTTGTATAATTTCGTGTTGATGCGATTAACAGAGTTGAAACATTAATCAAGTTTGTAGAAGTGTAATCTGTTTTACCGGTTATCATTTCAAAGCTTCCGAATGTACCTAGCTAAAGTGTAATGTCCTCGGAACCAAGACAGCCGCCATTTTAATAATTCCCATCGCCATGATAGCGCGCATTATTTAAATACCGGAATAGCATAGGAACAAATACTATTGTAACAGCGTCAAACTTATTTAGCTAAGGAAATAGTAAACCAGATTAGACGGTCACTCGATTAGAGGAATAATAAACAGGAATCTCAGCGGGAAGCAGAAAAACAACGGAGACACTTCGAATGGAACCAGGACATTTCTCAAGGACCTCTCATCAGAACGGTCACGTACATGTCACGTTAAAACCACGTGCGGATCTACACGAAATGAGTATCCTTATCCCTTGCGTCTTCGTGCACAGAATGATTATAATTTTTATCCAATTTTCGGGAGTTCAATACTTCAGTATTTTAAGGCATTCGAATCTTTGCCGCGAATTTATTAGACATTTATAGCGGTAGGCTCGACGCGCCCTCTATCATAACTAGATTAAGTTAGATGTAACTAGGTTAGGATAAATAACTAGTCATTAGTATAGTTAGTTTTAAGCCCTTAGGTTAAGTGCTCGCGACGTCTGGAATCGAATGCGTGAAATAAGGAACTGGTAAGAATATAAGAGTGGTGGCAGCGGTGGGATACGCAAACTTCCGAGTACGCGCTTTTATTCAAAAGGAAACATTTCCGTTGGTGTGTGACTTTAAATTCGAACTGAACGACATTTTGTGCTCGGTAATATTGGCTGAATAAGGACAATATAATATTGCAGGTGAACTTTTTAACTATAAACTGTATCTTGAATTCAATTGATAATCCTGCCACTCTTCCTCCTGGGTTTTTGTGTGGTTTCCCCAGGGAGCGACGGATAAATACCGGAAGAGATGATTATCAGCGGCCACACAAGCCAGCCTAGAGCAACCCTGATATCACTGGCAAACGAAGAATACCTGTTATCTACCTGCTCTCCTGATTGCTGCAAATGGAACAACATCTATCAAACAACCTCACGGACTTCATCAGCAACAAACATTAACAACCTATCGGCACAACATCTGTAAGACGGACATTCTTTGTTATTCTATCTCGAGTGACCAGTTAGGATTAGACTAATTATTTTACTCATATTAGATAGATTGCTGTTAGGATAAATAAAACAAAAATGACTAGCTCGCGGGTTATCGCGTGTCCACGGGTATCCTTGCACTCTGATAGCCCTTCCGAAAGCTCTCTCAATTTTACCCCTTGTCGCGATTCTTAGACCATGCCATATGAAATGGATAGACCATTTGTTCGACCACCGGAGTACCGACCGTCATCGCCTTCACCTGAACGATATGGAAACTTCAGTATATAGGAGTCACCTTTCACTCCTGCTTCTTCTAACGCCAGATCCGACGACGAATGCCAAATTTCATTAAAATTAGCTTTAGAAATCCTGCCCCAATTTGATGGGAAATCTGCACCAGTAAAAGAATTCACGAAAGTATGTCGCGATGTTTGGAAGGCAATAAAAAGCCGAATGAACGTCAATTCCTAATTAGAATTATCGAACAAAAAATAATTAACGTGAAGAAATCGTGAGATACAATCGTCGAGGTCCTCGCGATAAGTTAGAGACGGCTCGCGTAAATGAAATTCGAGAAAGACGAGTCGGAAATAATCGTCGCTCGCCCCTTTATTGTAATACCTGCCGGAAACCGGGTCACGTATCGAGGGAACATAGAAATTTTAAATGGCGAGAAGTTTCTACTTCTACATACCGAGTTTAATTGTCTTACGAGACGCGATCGAGAACGGCGTGATGACCATGCGTCATCGTATACCGCATCTAGGCGCGATTTAACCCTTTCGGTACGGAGGCCGCGGTTATACATTCGTTGGACGAAAAAGTTTTCCACGGGAGTGGTTGCACTGTTCGACAGCGTAAGTCGCGGAAACATGTTTTGCGGCATTCGTAGAAATCTCGAGCGTGATTGACACTAAACTTCTTTTCATTCGGACCGCGACAGTCATCGGTGACCACATAATTTTCTGTTGGTGCCGCCAATTGGCGGTGGTAGGACCCAGAGAACGTTTGGTGGATGCTGCCAATAGGCGACGGTAGTACCGAAAGGGTTAAACTCGAAATTCACTCTTCGGACGGCGCAACGAAGAGTGTCATAAAAGAGAGCCATAAAAGCGCGACCCGACTCTTCCAGGTTAGCTACGATTTCAGTCGAGACCGAGGAACACAACTCCCCGTCATAGTTTTAGACCACCCTCTCTTCAATAACAGTCAAGGATATTTCCTTATTGACACAGGTTCACAATTGAATTTGATTAAAGATAACGCGATTTCTTCAGATACCTACGCCAATACAAACATTTTTTATCGTTTGAGCGGGATCGGGGCAGGAACCCTCCGAACCTATGGTGAAATCATCCTTAATATACAGGGCGTTGAAATCCAATTCCATTTAGTCGACAATAGCTTTCCCGTAGAGCAAGCTGATATTATTGGCATGTCATTTCTCACCAAACAACAGGCACTCTTAATTTTCCGGGAAAAATTGCCCGGTACAATAGTTTTAGGGAATAAAGAAATTCTGTTTTGCAACCACCCTTCGTTCGATTTGCCACCGCGAACCAAGAAATTAATTAAAATCGCTACGAAATCTCAATACGTGAAGGAAGGTTACGTTAGGAAAATAAATTGTGAACCGGCTGTCTACTTAGACCAGATGGTATTGTTTCAAAATGAAATTAATCGAGCTTTCTGACTCCCCGTACAATTCGCCTGTTCGGATCGTGCCCAAAAAACGGACTCGTCAGATAATCCTCGTTGGCGAATGGTCATTGATCATCGCGGACTTAATGAAAAAACGATGAACGACGCATACCCTCTACCCAATATTATAGATATACTTGATCAATTGGGAGGAACTAAATATTTTAGCATATTGGATTTGGCCTCAGGGTTTCATCGGGTACCCATGGACCCTTCTTCTAAAGCTAAGACCGCGTTTTTCACCCCTTATGGACACTGCCAATTTAATAGAATGCTTTTTGGACTTCGCAACCTGCCGGCTACTTTTCAAAGCCTTATGGATCGTATTCTTATAGATCTACAGGGCATTTATATATATGGACTATTTATATACATGGACGACATTGTCATTTATGCTAATTCATTGGAAGAACACTCCCGGAAACTAAATGCTTCCCCTTCGCGCGATAGATGCAGTCTCTGTTGCACCGCACTTGCGGAACAATATATTTCTCGTTTCGGATGCCCCAAGACTATTTATACCGATCAAGGTAGCAATTTTATGAGCCAAATAATGAAATCTTTCTGCAAAATTTTCAAATCCAGCAAATGAAATCAACAGCCTATCACCCTCAATCACTAGGTTCCCTCGAACGCGATCACCACGTCTTTATTGAATATCTGAAACACTATTGCTCTAAAAGAGATTGGGATACGTATTTGTATATTTTCCTATAGCACGCCAGTCCATGAGACTATAGGATTCACTCCACATGTGTTCATATTCGGTAGAAAGGCCCATATTCTCCCTCGACCTTTTCTTGAGAAGGCCAAGTCCAAATGCAAAAAATACTACGATAGGAATGTCAACCCTCACAGATTCGAAATTAACGATTATGTTTATCTGCTTCGTGAACCCCGAGCTTCCAAATTTGACCAATGCAGAAATAAAAATCAACGAAACCCACACGAAAATAGTTCACACTAACAAATTAAAATTAGCATATATCAGACCCGAACCGTTACCAGATCTGCAACCTGACCAGTGAAATACCCGTCATATTGTCACAAAGTGTGAGTATCTATTATGAATGTAAGATGTACGTAGATGTACGTGTATATTTGTAGTTGTGCTGTATTATTATTATTATCAATTAATTTCTTTCATCGAGACCATTGTCACTGTTGCCACTTAATTTTCCTTGCACATACATGTATATCTATTTTATTTTACTTATGTTCCATGTCATTTTATACACTGTGTAATCATCATTTTGTATTAGTTATTATCCTACTATTTTCGTATAATAATTATTATTATAACTACTTCCGATACTCATCATTATTATTGTTGTTGTTACTATTCTTATCATTATACTATTATTACTAGTAATTGTTAGTATTATCATTATGTAATTATTATTAGTAGTAATTGTCGTTTCATTATTTTGTACCGCCTGTGTTAATTATCGTAATACTTATTTATATACAGTAGTAATATTGTAATGATGTGTTATGCGAAGGTGTGTATGTGAAAAAGTTGTTATTATACGTAAAATCCTTTTTTTTACTAACGGGGAAGGTGTAATAATGTCGTCGGAACTCAGACCGCCGCCATTTTAATAATCCCCATCGCCGTGATAGCGCGCATTATTTAAACATCGGAATAGCATAAGGATAAATACTATTTTAACAACGACAAACTTATTTAGCTAAGAAAATAGTAAATCAGATTAGACGGTCACTCGATTAGAGAAATAATAAACAGGAATCCCAGCGGGAAGCAGAAAAACAACGGAGACACTTCGAATGGAACCAGGACCTCTACGACATTTCTGAAGAATCTCTCATCATAAATAAGCACTAACAAAAAGGGCCTTCATCGGAGGAATCGAGCAGCGACGGTCACGTACGTGTCACGTTAAAACCACGTGCGGATCTACACGAAATAACTATTCTTATCTCATGCGTCTCCGTGCACAGAATGATTATAATTTTTATCCAATTATCAACCGCGTTCGGAAGTTCAATACTTCAGTATTTTAAGGCGTTCGAATCTTTGCCGCGAATTTATTAGGCATTTTAACTGCTGGCGACATCTGGAATCGAGTGCGTGAAACAAGGAACTGGTAAGATCATAACAGCAGTGGCTAGTATGAGGGCGTTGTAGGGCCGCACCTGCGTGCCATCTAACTAAAAATGGCGCCCTGCGGTGTTCTACCATTTGCATTTTGCTGGGCCGCCGGCGTGCGTGAAAGCTATTACCACTGAGAGTCAGCCTTGTTCCGTCGTGTTCAACGAATATGCCTACTTAAAGCTGGCAGCCGCGACTGCCCGCTTGTTAGTGCGAGTCTTTGTCTTTCCGTGTGCACAAACCAAGTAAAACAACGGTCCTCTGTGATCCACCTGGTGTCTTCTTTTCTCTGATCGACTCGTTCTGTAACCAGCAGTTTCACGGCCCACTTTGCAGGTACGTATTCACGATTTGAACACCTCACGCAACATCGTCGCCTCTCCGCCGAACGTTTCACACATTCGAGTGAAATTTCATTCATTCCTTTCGCTGTTAACGTGCCGACGACATTTTCCGGGCCGCGATTTAACAGTCTCACAACTTTCTACCTTGATCTTACGCATCGGCACGAGGGATACTCGCGAGTTTTGTTCGCCCGTGTAGGAATCTGCCGCGAAAACAATTCGACTATGGTTGTTACCCGCGTCAATGAAGTTTGGCACGTCATTCGACCGCTTTGTGTCGATGACATGTTACTTTCAAGTTTGATATTTCCCACCGTAGGGCCGAATCTCTTCCTTTCCCTTAACCTTACACCGTCGCTCGCAATTAGGCGGTTGCCACCTTACCTTGCGCTAATTCGAACGACGGACCACGGTGACTTCCGATCACGCCACCGGAACCGTGCCTTTAACCATTGGCGTTTGATTTCTTTTTACACCGCTCGTTTTGATCGACATCTTTCATCGTTCGCACGCCGTTGAAGACGCGAAACCCGCGGACACCGTTGATCAAACGTGTTCTGAAACGTTTGTATGCATATTAGTCGTTAGGACTACGATCCATGAACGAACACGGTCAGGTGAATGAAACTTTTCAAAATCCGATTAACCGTTCCTCTTATCGTACTATACGATAGAACACGTTGACTCGATATATGTAGTGTAGCGTTCACGTGGATGGCAATCTGCAACCGTAAACTATTTTAACGTGTACCGACACACCGCAAGTCACCGGTTTATATCTAATTTCGCTGTAAATTGGAAAATGCGAATTACACGTGGAATTCCAATCCCGATCGCATTTGTTTCGCGCCGCGGCTAACAGATTCCGCAACAATGTTGACGCCGTGAAAATATTCACTGTTCGATTGTCATTCCTTTGATATTGCATTACCATATTGCACGGCGCAATGATTCTTCTGTTAAAGTTCAGTGCTGCAACAAATTGATGCAAACACACGTGAACAAAAACCATGTAGAAATCTGTGATCGCACGTCGCGATTCATATTTTATCTAGCTCGTTTCTTTATCTTTACGTTTAGTATTTTTTATCGGCGTTACATGGTATTATCCCCTCTACGAGTCTGTTAAAATATCGGGAACGTGCGTGTGTAGAGATTAACTGGTGAAACACGCATGCGGTCACTAGCGTATAAATTTTGGCAATAAATCATCGAGTTTCGGAGTGACACTATCGTAGACTGTACTTGTCCGATTCCACGAGCAGCGTATTCGAAATTCCCGCGGATTTGAGGAACTCCGTTCTTGTTGCTAGAGTTTTTAAATTAAACATTTTTTGTACGAAATTCTTTTATATAGAGTCTCCATTTGTTGTATCTAATAATTTGAAATAGAACGAAGTATTTTCTGCGAAATGATAATGTTAAATTACAACAAAGCTAAATGACAGTTATCTATGCATATTTAATATTGTGTCATATTTGTAGTAGATATTGTTGAGATTAAATTTCACTGAATCTTCTAAGCTAACAGACTTGACATTTCTCTGAATTATGTTTTATCATGATTTCATTGTCGATAAGAAAAATAAGAAAGGCGAAGCACTCGTGTCGAAATATTTGACAACGGAAGGGTTGCTCGGCCAGATTGCTAGACTTGCTAAACGGAATTATCGAAAATAAACAGATTTAGTGACAGACAGGCTGCCGTCGACGGTGTCGTGTTACACGGCTGAACCCCTACACGCAAAAAAGCTTGTACGTGTTTCGTTTTTTAGACGTCGAGCCGTTAGAATGAAAAATCGTAGAACATGGTCGATCTAAATCATTATTACGACTTGATTCGTATCAAAAAGCGAATACGATGCAAAAATCAATCTGTTCGACTGCATCATGCAACATTGCGTACTATTGAACTCGTTTCTAAATCTTGACATAACGACAGACGATATAATTTCAAGTTTCGTTTCCATGTCTCCGGGCAAAGTCATTTCAAGATCAAGTCAATTATACATGCTTTGAACGTATTTTAACGTCAATAAAAACACAGGTAGGTTAAGAAAAGAACTACTTTTTGCATCGTATTCGTCCCTCTATACCAGCCAAACTCCGTACAGAAAAACTTCCTTGCGACGTCACTATTGGATCACCTTGTATAATGACTTCTCGTACTGCATGTGTTCAAGTGTCACGCATTGAAATTCTAATTTAAAGCCTACTTCTCATGGACCTGCGACCGTGAACTGTGTGTCGTGCTCTGATACAATTGTGAACATCATGTTGTGAACGTCGCCGTTCGAATTTCGCGGGCTTCTTCGTACGTCGAGTGTCGTCGATCGTAACCTTTCGCTTCGAACCTTGCGAGATTCCTCGCTCCGCCACACATACACGTTCACGTGTTCGGTTCTTGTTTTCGGACAAAAACCGATTTGTATATATAGATTGGACCTCGACCGACGTAGCCGGAATCGTTAATTCGAGATGTGCGTTCACACCTGCCTGAAAGGTTCCTGAACACCTCGGAGAACAATTTTTCAAATACGATTTGAATTTCGTTTAGTCGAAAATACGTAGCACTTTTCATCGAAGCGTCTTCTCGAAATCATTTTTGAATTATTTCGCAACTTAACGTGTAGTTTCAATCTTTGGACTTCGGAATTTACGACTTTACCTTGAATGAGATTTCTAGCTTGAAAATCGTGTTTCGCAATGGGGACAATCAATCACCCTTTCTTTCTCGAGAAATAAAAACGCACGAAAAAAATTCCAAATGGAACTTTTTTTCCATTTGGACAGCATCTCTTGGAATCTTCGCAGATGTATTATGCAATGTTTGCTTATCTGTGGAACCTGTGTACCACAGTCATCAGTCATCCGACCAATTCGAGTGCTTCTCCAAAGCAAAATAGATGCACTGCTTGGGAAAATTGCCAGTCAGCAGCCGGTCCGAATAACAACCGACTCTGGCTACTTTATCGATGACACGTAATGCTCTAACGAGAATGTCCATCGTTTCCACGAAACAATGACGATCACCCCATCTCTACAAATGGTCGACTGTCGCGTCGTGTATACGCATGTGAATGTCGATGACGGAAATGTCTGTGCAAATTTAAAAATGAATTCTTAGTTCGAACCATTGTATGGAATTCTTAGCTGTAGAGTGTAGACAGGTTGATTAAGTGACATACTGTCTGGCTCAAACTGTCGGAGATAAGGAAAACTGTTTCGACAATAGGGAGAATACAGTTGCTAATAATAGTCGAAATCCTTTTTGGAATTAATATATAGGGAAGTTATGAATTGATCGGGACTACGTTTGAGATCGGTGAATATCGGTACATTAAATGCCTCAGAAAAACATTAATACCTTTTTAAAAAACTTAATTTCTTGTTTAATTCCGTTCTATATTTGAAAGAATTCCTCTGCGAAATCGTGAAACTCCTCGTTACACACTTACTATCGAAATCTTATTGTCGGTTTTGAAAATACTTATGTAATGAAGCAGATTTGCATGGATAATTTTGCAAAACTATTTTTGTAGGAAAGAAGGCATGGGATGTATCAGTCAACGCTTTGACAAGATTAATGAAACGTGTTCAAAGTACGAAGTCGTCGATTATTACTTTTTGACACATTTTCTCGTCGCAGGTGGGTCGTAAAATTTTCGATGGTCGATTAGTGCAACTGATTAGATGGTGTCACATGTGCGTTGAGGAAGACATCCGATAGGAACAAAGTCCGTTTTATCGTTCGAGAGTCGCGCGACACTCTTCGCGCGTAATCTAATGCATAAACGATATACTTCCGCGAGTGGAAACGCTTGGTCCGAGTCTGTTTGCCTATCTGGATGATTTATGTAAACAAATGTCGGCTGATCGAAATCGTTTTATTTTTCCCCGGCGCGATCACTTATCGAACCGATCGACCAAGAGAGCGAGCCGATTCGTCCAGGTCATACGCTTTTTTCTTATTGGGAATGGCGTGATGACACGGATCCTGGCACGTGAATGCGTGCACACGATCTCTGGAAAGTACGCAATTTGTTTAGCCGCGATTTTTCTCGGACACGCGACGGATATTTGAGGGGGAGCGCGCGCAATGGACCGAAGACATTCATTCACCGTTGATTTTGCCGCGCATTACATATTTTTAATCGTATATTTACTAGGCTGCAGATTTTATACAGTTGTTGCTATATAATAGTAACAACGAATGACCACTATAATAAATCATTAATAATAAACATATAACCACTACTATATAATAATAATAATAATGAATAACCACAGTTATTTCCGTTGATATACGAACAAATTTTAAAATGCAATAACATTCCTAGAACTGGACTATAAACGACTTGAATTTTTTTTTAGACGATAGAGGGACTAGAATACTTCTTATAAATTTTAGAACGACAACAAAATAAGCTTTGTCACGATTTTTGACAATTTTTGACAAAAATCTTTTAACGCTTTCAACTTGTAGCTTGTATCTTATAAATTTAGTTAGACAAATTTTATTTTACATAGAAATCCACAGTCTAGTAGTCACCGTTACTAGTCGGGCAACCGGTTTCCGATTTTGCGCCTTAAAATGATTTAATAATTTAATATATATTTTAATAACGATTGAATTATTTGAAAAGTTAAGTAGATATTATTTGTTACTGTATTTACGGTGACTGTTACTTGCGAGGTTACGCAAATGTTATTTTTATTTCTTCTAGGAAGTTTATCACCTAATTTACAAAATGCTGAGTCTGTTCATAAATATTCTCGATTGACTACAATGGAACTAATGTTAACATTTTCAAACAAATGGTTTTCATTGGTCGAGGGAGACCAGGGTCATTTCTATCCATAATAAAGTGTTTATCGCAAGTTGGTGTCGGAAAGGAATTGTAGTTGTTGAAACCGTATTTTAGGGAGCATAATTTAGAGTAAGTGTGTCAATTTCTGTACTTCCCCTTGGTTACTGTGCCCGCACAATAACTTTACTTAGATGTATTTAAAAACAACATTATTAAATTAAAGGTATTGACTTAAATAAAATTTATTGTCTTAAACAAAATTTATTGTCTTAAATAAAATTTACTGACTTAAATAAAATTGTAATATTCATGACCGAATCAAAACCTTAACTTCTTAAGACCTATAACCACGGCGGTCTAACCACAGCTTACGATCGAAAAATCTGGAAAAATTCTCTAACGTGCGATCTATTGTACAAAATAGGTCAGATCTTTTCCAATGATCGAAGTCGTAATTTAAGTGGCTCCCGTCCAGAAGATAATAAACGAGATTCGAAGATGTCGAAAAGTTCAAACTAGCAAGATTGTATCGACTTATGTTTTATAAGCTCGAGATAAACGTTATTATTTTCTCGGACTTTATCAATAATCCACTAAACACGAATTGATTTGATGATTAAGAAACTTTGACGGACCGCAGATTTTATAATTATTGCATAAATCAGCTATGCTTAATATATTCGCTTCCATCGTAGGGGGTAGTTTAACCGCAAATGTGTCGCTGCTCTAAATAATGAAGTTTAAAAAAGAGTCATTTAAAGTTTCATTTCCTCAATAATAATTCGGCTTTTGAAAATAATGAAATATTATTTTCATTGAATTTTTTGCTAATGTATATTGATTAATGCTTCTCCTTTATACATTTAAAGACGTGTCAGCATTGCGTTGTCCAGATAGTACTATTCTCTATGAAATAGTAGAATATCTCCAAGTCATGTTTTCTTTCCCTTTTAAATTTTTTAATATTGAATTAGATCAGCGATATTAAGAATACGTTGAAAAACTCTGTAAAATATACATAATAAAAATGTTGAACTATGTGATTACTGGACATGTAAGGACATTGTAAGTAAGATTCTATGAAAAACTTGAAGGATGAGATTGCTTCTTCCGTCGCGGATAATTATAATAATGCTCATTAGAAATCTACTAGGTGACATGAATGTCGTCAAAAAACTGCTCATTGCGCAAGTTAGTGTACTCACATTTGTCACGCGAGATGTATCAGTTTTAATTATAATACGGTTGACTACGAACGACATTGACGATGATAAGAACTGAAAATTAAAGATAAGGAAAAGCGCGTTGTAAACTGTAGATTTCGAGCAGGGATAGTTCGGAAATTAGTGTTTCCAAACAGTCGACCGGCCAACGGATATAATATAAATACATACAATCATAATCCGGGGAGGACTTCTTTCGAACGGCACGCAATGATACGAGGTTAGATCAGAGTTAAGTTTTAACCCCTCAAGAACGGTGCCTGTGCAGCGTATGGACTTTCGCGCTGTTCCCGTACGTATCGGTAATTTTATATAAATAAATGTAATATAATAATATAATATATAATAATAAATATAAATACTCAAAACAAATGGCACAGCACATACAAAATAAAACGCTAAGGAAGGTAGGAATAATAATAATAATTCCTTGATGGTTTCATTGTCTTTTTCTCTAATTAATTCGGCGGTGAAATGAGGCGGTGATTCTATAAATTACATTCCTCACGCGATTGAGAATGGTAAAATATGTTTATTCAGTAATTTTAGACACTTGACCCGTCGCAGATCAAATCTCCGAAGGGCAGAGCCGTCGCAGGGATTAAAATCTATTTTTGTCTTCAAAAAAGTTTCATGCTTTTGCGTTCGATTATGATAAATTCCCACGGATGGACAAGTTTTTTCCAGTCTGGCCGGTTTCGGTTGATTTACGTATTAATTTTATCCTCGTGTTTCAAGCGCCGGAAGGAACGAATAAATAACCGTGGTGTCACATTGGTTGGATATAGTATGATAAGAGATTCGATTCTGAATTTGTAATGTATTCCCGTGCGTCACGAGTCCCCGGTGCGGCCGCACTTTCAGAAATCTCGGCAACCGCTAATTGCTGGCTAAACAGTTTTCCCCGGGACTTTTTCCGCGAAACTTCCCGCGACACCTGTAATTTCGACGGTACACGGCGACCAATACAGTACCAGCAGGCACATTTTTCGAACGAGTCCCAGGTCGACCGCTGCTCTCGACTTTCCGTTTTCGGGGCACATCGTTCCAGTCAGGGGTTTGAAACAGTTCTGTTATCGGTTTTGGTTCTTGAAACAATGGGGGATCGGAAAAGTCTCGTAACTGTTTTAACCCTTTGCGGTCGTATTAAGTTTATGCATAGGTGTTAAGTTTATACGGTGGTTGGAATTAATTTTCATTGAACAAACAGTAATATGCAAGATTAAGTAGGGAAAACCAAATTTATTAATTCCTTTTTAATGTTTAGATATACATAACAATGGTATGTTTTACTTTTATGTAAAATAAAAGGAATAAATAAATTGCTTTGGTGGCTGATAGTAAACGTACGACTGCAAAGGGTTAACCCTAAACCTATCGAGCCGGTAAAATGACCGCATGAGATTTTTTCTTTTAATGTTGCTGAAATTGGAAAGATTCTTTCATAGAAAGTGTTCGAATAAATTTCTTCATGCAAGCGTTCATTATAATAAAAATGGCGGTCGGTCTAAATAGATATAATCTTTTCATCGTTACGAAGTTACGTAATATTTTAGCTACTTTTGGGACTCTCTGAGTTTAGTGTCGAGAAATATCGGTTCTGGCTTCCACTGAGACACGAGAGTATAGTAATTTCTCTCACATTGTCCTTCAGCTTGGGAATGAAAATAGACGACTTGGGTAGAAAAGATACGATCATTATTGTTGATATTAATTGTTAATAATCGGCAACTATAATCGTATCAGTATCGTATCTCTTCTTCCCAAGTTATCGTCCATTTTTAAATCCAAGCCGATGGACAATGTGAGAGAAATGATAGTGTTCGAGCGTCTTTTAAAATGGAACAATTTCTTTACAATCGGGCCAAGTGGTCTAAATTCTTTTTTTTTTTTGAGATGTTAGAGAGATTAGTTTACTAGACAACGACGAAAAGGTTGTTTTCAAAAATTGCAATTGGTTGGAATAACAAAAATAAAAAGAAAGATAAAAAAGCTCGCGCTTTCTAACTTTTTTATCCGAGTCTATGACGAAAATTTAAAGAATGTTTTTTTAGATACCGCATGCTGAAGATTTCATCGAAATCGGTTAACGTTGTTATGAGTTAAAAACAGTTAAAGATAGCGACTATCGCAATTTTTCACAACTTTCGACCGATAACTGCTAGAAATCTCGAGATTTTGACCTTTCAATGCCTGTAGTTTGTCTCCGGGTCAACTGATTTCGATGAAATTCTCAAGCACGCGTATAAATTACTTGAGTTGAAGAAAAGATAATTTTTAAATCACAATGTTTGAAAATGTATAATAGAGCCTCTCTTATCTGAACGTTCATTTTTGTAAATACCAGATAGCAAAACATACTATTATTCAAAATTTTCTTTCAAGTTCTCTGCTAGGTATCTATTATAATAAGTATCTAGTATCTAAATAATACAAAATCGAACGTTCGAATATCAGAATATTGGAAAAATAAATGTTCAGATAAGGGAGTCTCTACTGTATTAATCACGTAAAAGATAGTTACCTGTTCCATCCCGGATCTGTTCCTACCATTTAGCTATTTAAATTGATTACAATTTACATAAATTCGTTTTCTCAATACTGAACGCATCATCGCCGGTCAAAGTTTGCAATTTTGCAGTTTTGATACCAGCTTGATTAAATTTCTTTATCCAAGCATACATCGCGGTGATAATGGCGAACGGTTTAAATAAATACAGTCTCTGCATTGTTATGAAGCGACATACGTTCGTTATTCTTAGGACTCGGTAAGTTTAATGATATCGTCAAGCGAAAGGTATCGTTCGCGGCAAACACGCAACTAGTACCTTTCAATAATTGCCTGCGATCATACGGTACACTAATTGAGTACTTAAACAGTTTGGTTCTCTTAACGCGCTAATTCTACCGAGTATTAAAACTGAAGAATGTGCGTTGCTCTGTAAGAGTGATAAAACTGAATTTATTTAGACTTCCCACAATTTTTATCACATTGAACACTTGAGATCTATTCGATCATTTCCTATGGAAGAGTCTTTATCGTTTCAAAAATTTTGAAATACGAAATGTGAAATCGGTCATTAGTAAGCGTCAATTATGTTATCAAACGTTCTATTCGAATTTTCTTGTTGCTTCATCATGGTGTTGCACAATCGGAGTTAAAATGAATGAAAGCGACGGCGTTCTTGAAAGTCTAGAACCCGGATAGATCACTTCAGTAGTTCTTTCAGAAGATAAATCCACGCAGTGACGAAGAACGTAATTGCTTGTGCAGGGTCCAACAGGTGTCATCGCGGATGAGGTTTTAGGATAGAAAGTAGCTTGGGATCCCGGAGTTGTCAGGGATATTGCATAGGAGTAACTTTCACTCGTTAGAAGAATAAAACTCAGTTGGGGCGTACAGGCCAAGCTGAAACTGCCTCCAGGCTGGGGGAGGGGGGGGGGGACACGGTTGACACGGTATTCCTAGTCTTCTAGCTGAATTGGTCTAACCTATTTTTCATGTTGCCACACGTGGTAAGCTATTTGGATTATTTGCGTCCCATCTTCCTTCTTTTTGAAAAACACGTGGCCTAACTGTATGCGACTGGTACTCTGTACGTACTTAACACATTAATAGCAAAAATATCAAATTTTATTAGAATTTGTAGGCGTTGAATTATTTTATTTCATACCATCTATCATATTACCACACGTGGCAAGCTGTTTGGATTATTTGCGTCCCAATTTTCTTTTTCTTTTTTAAACGCGCGGCCTAACTATATTAAATTGGACCTTTATACGTGTTTAACACATTGACAGCAAAAATATTAAATTTTATTGGAATTTGTAGACGTTGAATTATTTTATTCTACACTGTCTAGGAGGAAGGTATGGTAGAGTCGCGAGCAGCGTACGAAGCACATTACTTATTAAGAGACTTACTGAGGAGTAGAAGTAAAAAGAGCTGAGAGTTATATAATAAGGTTTTAGCAGTATAGCTTCCAAGAATGTATAAAGTAGTTATACGTAACTATAATGGGCTGTTAAAATAAATTTAGTTTTCCTGTTATAAAGGGTGTCCATTTTTGAGTGTCACTTAGTTATACGTAATTATAACGTACTGTGAAGTTAAATTTAGTTTTTCTGATATTAAGGAATCGAAATATTATTATTTGACATTTGACAAGTAGATAAAATTATTCGAAGTAAGTGGTTCACTTGCAGATAGAGTTAGCAAACAACATCATCGTGCTGATCGTTCCGATGACAATTTTTTGTAATAATTGAATATTTTTTAATAACAAACAAGCGTCGTTGAATAGAATGTCTTGTCATTTTCTACCAGTTAAATGTTAAATAACATATGTGGAAATAGTAATAATGATGATAATAAATTTATTTAAATTAGAAAACTATAGACTATGGAATAACTAAGAAGAAATACGTTCTCTAAATTGGTCAGATTTTTTCAATTAAAATGATACCAAACACGACATACTTTACACCGTATTTATTCATTATATGAATCAAATAACTTATTTTATTTACGAAAAAGCATTAGAAAAACTGATTCATAACTGTAAATGAAGTATTAAAGGCAACGCTAAATATGGTATTGTGTAATTCGAGAGACATTCAGAGTAGAGATGGTTTCGATTTCGAGACGTTAGGTGTAGAGATGGCCTCGTTTTCGAGACAGTAGGTGTAGAGATGGCCTCGATTTTGAGACATTCAGAATTCTACGCGTTTGATGGAGAACGGTTTACTGTACTTTTTCCATCAACCCTGGAATTTGAAGAGGTCTTGGAGTAAGAATGGTCGAATATCGAGAAACTGTTTAGAAATTATATCTTATTTGATTTTATTTTAATCAGAAATATTTGTCCAAGTTATGTCCAGAAAATTATTAGCAGTATGTTAAAAAAAAATTTGAGACTTTCGTCGAAACATTACTGTATATGGCGATCTAGTGCGACAAATTTAAATGGCGCGACATTTAAAAGTAACGCTAAAACATGGACACCCTTTATAAAGAACATTATGCACCCACGTAAATTAACGATAAGATATAAAATGGCTACATTGCCTCGTAATTTCCAACTACTTTGTCCGGACCTAGAAAGGCCCGGGAAAGTCAGTGACTAATCATTGACAGTTGGAGAACGCTCCAGGTGCAACCTTGCGGCGGCTAATGGGTCTTATAATCGATCAATAATCTTTCCGACCAAACGGGTCAAGATGCTCTTCTGCCTTTAAATCTTGATCCTACAATAATGGCTCCAACCGAGGTCACTTGTGAAACGGTGTTCCAAGAGTAGGTGTAGGCGGCAATGCTGTGACTGAGGCGGCAGATAGCTAACACAAGTTGTGGACACATACGTCATCTCCATTAAGCAGAGCAGGATGTTTTGTTCAACTGCCGCCGAGGATCTATTCTTTCTAGAGGACGTCCAATAGAAAGAGCGTCTTCTATCTCTGGCTTTGCTGCGACTGCTTCCTCGGAGTACCACTTTCAACAGTGCGATAAATCGTACCTGACGTCCGGAGATACAAGTGAAAGCCTTTCTCCAGTGAACGACCGTGTACCTGATCGCTAAACCAAACTATGCAGACTCGGACCCCCAACCGGCAGTTATGCTGACGCTCTAATAGCGAGCAAATAAACAACATGTTGCAAATCAATAAACGGCAGCTATCACAGCTCTTCGAAGAATGAATGATAACTGAAAGTTTCTATAAATAAGTGCATTCGCGTGATCCGTTTCATTCAAGCGCGTTGAAGAAAATGATAACTTGCAGCTCGAAGTGATAAGGGTACGGAAGTCTGACCGAATCAGGCAATTAAAATGCGGAACTATCGCTTGCGACTTTACGTGCTCGTCCCACTGAAGGTTGATCAAGCCAATTGCCTAATCTAGATTGTGCATGACAGACGGTCTTTACTCGAACAGCATCTTGTGTTCCCCTCGAGGTTGACGGTTTAATTGGTATCAGAGGATAATGGGATCCTTGTTATTGAGATGTACGGCAACGATATGAGATTTTCTCGCCGTCCGCGTATTTTATGGATCTTTCTCGCTACGAATATTTACGCAGACTTTTGGTTTCCTCTGAGAGTCATGCGCGAGTACTTACAAAGGGTAGTTAAGAGAACGATAGCCCTTTCGCGAAACACTGCCGCTAGTTATACTACGCTTTTAAGAAACTATAATATTAAATTAGCTTTGCGAATCATTCGTCGAATTCTGCTCGGATACGGAATGATTTAAACGAAAATATCTTTTGCGTACTT
>CM052159.1:7643711-7679898 GCA_028455555.1 Augochlorella aurata
CGGCGCGTCACGTGATCTACCCCCATTTTTTCGACTTGAAATCTAGCTTATTCTTCTATCTACGAATGGACATTGACTCTTCTACAACTAATTAACTTTCATAAAAATCAAACGAATTCTCTATTCATCATTTTCGTACTGCATCATCTATCTTGTACTTTTTCAATTTTAATTCTCAATCTATCTTGCACTCTTTCAACCTTATTTCCAATCTACCCTGCATTCTCTCGCGTTCTTTCAACCATACTTCTCATTCTGTCTTATCCTCCATTTTAGATACAGCTTTTTGCGTCTTACCATTTATCTGCCGCCTTATCCATCCTGTTATTTATCTAGCTCGTTTTGACTCATAGGACAGTTTATCTTTGCTCTAGAGCGTATTGTAAGGGCTGTTAATCTTGTTTTCCAATTGCATACATAGTTCTTTGTATCGTGATAACTAACTTTTTTCACGCTGTATCACCTAACTCGCAGCTGTCCAATCATATTTTCAATCTACCTTGCACTATAAGTTGCCCTCGATCTACCTCATCCCCCATTTTTGCAGTCCTTTGTGCCTTGCCGTCTGTCTACCTTGCTCTCTATACAGTCTGCTCTGTGTCTACAGATCGTAAGAAGTTGATGTTTTGATTTGATTAGGAAAATTACGTATAAATATTTATACTGTATAAAATTCAATATCGTTAATTTAACAATGTTGTTTTTAAATACAAGTAAAATTATCGTGAGGACAGAGAATCGGTTTTGGGTTACGACCTTTTCACTCAAATACCGGTACCATAATCCTATCGTTTCGAAGTCCCTGGTCTATTTCGTTATCAGTCCTATAGTCTACCAATCGGGCTCTCACTCGCAAGACAGTTTAGCCTCATTCTAAACAGTACGAGGAAAAGCCATCGCTTTCTGCGTAGACAGTAATAATTACTTATGATCACTTCGACAGTTTTGTTTGCAATACCTGTTGTTCGCAAGTAACCGCGACGCAGTATTTGTTCATTTGGGGCATTACGTATTATTTACGTACTATGACCCACATGGGTATGTATGAGCTGGTTTGCATCTGAATCGATATTATTAGGTAATCACTCCAGTGCTGTTTTAGTGACTGTTCTCGAGCAGGTAATGATTACCTAATATTTATTCCTAGTTTTATTACTTTATGTATATTACATACTATATATAATATGTTATCGGACTGGGTGATGCCATTGGGTAATTTCACGTTCGAAAATAAGTCGACAAAAAAGTTATAACATTTTTGAAAATCTGCAACACATTGCGCATATTTGCATAACTATTACCTTGTTTTCAAATTCGGTTTTCTCGTAAACGAAGCATCAAACGGAAAAATGTCATTCGTCTTATCTTTATTTTCATTTTTTTTTTTTTACTTATTTCATGTAAAATCACCACATACCACATGCTTAACGGCAACACCCGTCCGGCAACACTCTGTATAATACTTTTGCTATTACGCAATTGTTAGGATCGATTCCAGGGTTATGGTCAGCACACGTCTAATTGCGTCAAGCAAAAAGTTCTTACGTACAAATGGAGAAAATGTAAGCATTCTGAACGTATTACAAGAATGCGTTACGCAACCGCGGGACCCAGCAAAAACTGTAGAATTAACGTCATTATGATTACATCCGAGCAAACAATGCACAACGCGTGTTAGTATAAATTTTAAAAAACTACGCGCGCACTGCCTATCGCCAGGTCGATTCAGTCTCGCTCATTCATCCCTCAAGGGGGTAGTCTAGTCTGGAATGCATATTTCTTTTTGTTCCTTTGGTATTAATTGTTATTAATTGTTACAGTATGAAAAAAAATTTTTAATGGCTCCACTTTCTTACAATTGACACAATAAGCAATAGTGTGTCAAAAAGTTACCCTTATGATTGCGTTGATTCCGGCCGTTCTATTTGTCTGAATAAGAAAAAAGAACAAAAGAGTTTGTTAATCGGGAATCGAAAAATTGATAATAAAAAGAAGTTTGTCTTTTTCTTTTTTTTTTAACTTCGGTAGGTTAAACTAAACAGAAAAAATAGTGATTTTGAATTAATTTGGCACGAGTTAGACGCGTGATATATCGAGCACGTGGCTATTTATCATACAATGGTAGGTGATACCGTACATTATTTTGAAAAGTAAAAATTCAAAACGGTCTTTCGATTGCTGCATATTTGCCGGGAACGTTTCCTGCGCGACTTTCTCACCTTCTCACGGAAAATTTTTTGCTCCAGTATTCTTGTGTAACAGTCATAAAATAAAAACAAATTTAGAACGGAGTAATTGTAAGGTAAGGATCCCAATTACCGAGGTTGCCCGGGATATCGTACACTTTCATTTATTTTAACGATGGTCGCAGCAATATGATGAAGAATTATACTAGTAGAATAAAATATTATATTAGTAGCATAAAATCATTCAAGTTCTACATTACTGTACTGTAAGCTCTGCAAAAATTATTAAAAGGTTTGCCGCGAATGATACCTTTCGCTCAGTACATAGTAAAAAATATAGCAAAAATATCGAATTTATGTGAAATAATCATAACTTTAAATAATTAGATTCCGGTCTACTGAAACAGTATCTTTGTACTATAAAAATCCTCAGATTTTATAAACATTCCTTGTACAATTTTACAATATCATACATTATATTTAATACAATTTATACACTTTAATAGTTAAATTTAAGTTGGGTAGGTTATCAGAAAGTTAATTTAGTATGTGTTAGTTTAGTACAATATTATTAATTTAGTATAATAAATGTACTCGTAACAAGTCGATTACCATTCCACTTGTATTCCGTAATTTTGTTATAAATTTTCAATAAAGCTCTGAATGACCTACGTTTACATAACATTGCTTTTTTTACCCAGGATATATAGGATATACCGAGCAATTTTGAACATTTAAAAACTGGGACACCCTGTATAATGATGCCAATGCTGCGAAGCATCGGAATGAGGTCGTGTTGTAGCGAAGTGCATTCGGTTCGAATACAATTATCCAAAATGAAGATATCACTGCTGTCCTGCGCCTGTCGGCTAACGTCTATGCTCGGTCGTTTGATGTTAAACGACAGTCGAGTGACGTACTAAAAGGATTAAATCGCGCAGAAAAGCGACAACATGGCAACAGGAAGTTTTTGTGGAGTCGTCACTAAACATATGTAGATCAGTGAAACACCGACATCAGTTTTCAAACTGAATGTTAACGACGATAAGCACTTTAATCGGATAGTTTTGTAACATAACTATTAAAAGGCTCAAGTACGTGGAAGAAATATTAGAATTGCAAAGTTAGGCACTCGCTTGGATTATTCAACTTTTATATTTACGTAGTAGCAACAGCGATTATAGTTTCGTTTATTCAGTGCTGCAAATACAAATAATTTTATGCCGTTTGGTTTAACATAAATATTTCAACGTGGCATCGGGCATTTTAAAATATATTTTAGAATTTCAAAATTCGGCATTGGTTCGGACTGTCAACGCGACAAAACGCAATGACAACTAAATTGCGAATTTTTCTGCAGAATAAAAACTTTCCTCGTGAACGAGTTTCGAACTCATGAAATATAATTAGTTTAGATTACGGTGCAACAGAAAGTTACACGAATGAAGAACAATACTATTATTTACAACGAGACATTTTCCACATGATATATTGTTGCGAAGAAGTCGCAAATGCAAATATGCATAAAGATTTCCTGACTAATGGCAGGGGTATTATTGAACGTCGAATGAGTGGTAATTTCGAAGTGTTCGTAATGACACTGTAGTTGTGGACGCAACGAATCAGCCGGACACGCGTGGATGCCTGCGCGCCTTGCTTTTCTTTTTGACCCATATCATTCCGGGACTTGAACCATGCAAATTTGTCTTGTTTAGTCTGGTTCGGAAAGGAGCAGTGGGGCCTCTGATAGTGTAATAAGGCCGTCGGTTCTATAAGGAGGTCGCAGTTCAACTGTTCGACTTCCGTTTGGTTTGTGTCGGGGCCAGTGAGACACGAGGATATCAATTAAAGCTGGACGTCCCCCATAAACGAAAGTCCCTGTTACCCAATCCCCGGTCGACGCAATTTCTTTCGACGTAGTTTACGATTCTTACCGAATGTTGTGTAACCGGATCCTACGTTTGTCGGAAATATTTGGAAGGAGTTATTTGAAAATATTTGGTGATGTTTAAACGTCGCAGAAAATATTTGGCCATGAACGTTGTAAAAACTATTTTAGAGACGTATTGTATCATGTCAGAAAATATTTTGGAGACGTTTTTATATCGCATAAAATATTTTAGAATGTTTGGACATTGCCGAAAATATTTTTGGGACTCCTGAACATCGAAGAAAATATTTTAAGATGTTTGAACATTGCCAAAAATATTTTTGGGACTCCTGAACATCGAAGAAAATATTTTAAGATGTTTGAACATTGCCGAAAATATTTTTGGGACTCCTGAACATCGAAAAAAATATTTTAAGATGTTTGAACATTGCTGAAAATATTTTTGGGACTCCTGAACATCGCATAAAATATTTTAAGATGTTTGAACATTGCTGAAAATATTTTTGGGACTCCTGAACATCGCATAAAATATTTTAAGATGTTTGAACATTGCCGAAAATATTTTTGGGACTCCTGAACATCGCATAAAATATTTTTGGGACTCCTGAACATCGCATAAAATATTTTAAGATGTTTATGTATATAGATTATTGGTTGTATTGTAATTCAAACTAAAAAGCGGGAGAACTGTCTTTTGCGTAAGTAATATTTAAAAATGACTGTGTAAACACTAATCTTACTAATTGTCACGTCGCAACGTAACAAATTACGAGCTGCAATACTTTTTTTTTTCACCGTGCGTCGAGTACCGAGTTTTCTCTCAGATTACGAAGAACGTGACCGTCAATAAAACAGTGTGACGCTGCAAGAAACAGACACTGTTGTGAACTGGTTCCTACTCATAAACACGATTTCTCACGATCTCCTTTGATTTACAAATCGTCAACGTGTGCGACGATTACGCGTTTCCTGGTAAAAAATGGGGCACTCGGGAAAATAGGAGATGGGCATGTCCAAACCGGAAGTTTGTCGTCAATAACAGGCATATGCACATAAATATGATTTGCAATAATGCATACCTTTCTTTTTCTTCGTTCCCATTCGACCCTCTCGCTTCTGTAGTTTCCGTCGGCGTTTGTTAATTTGATTCATCAATTGTTCGCAGCTAGACTATTCCATTAATTATCTCGAAGCACACGACCACGATTCGTTAATAACCCTTATCTAATTTTCTTTACCTATTCCTTCTGTTCGATTCTTTTTCCGTTGGCATTACGTACTTCTTCCTCTTGCGAGTGACTCACGTAATGTTTTTGCTTGCAAAATACAGGCCGCAGTTTAATTCCAGCGAACATGACATACATCCTTCACAGCTTAGCAATATTATATTCATATTACCAGGTAAAAACAAAATCGACGAAGCAACGTCACTTCTTAAAGTCTATTTAACTTGAAATTGATATGTCAGTTAACAGTTAGCGAAGCGTGCTAAATCTTTGGTTCCGTTGAATATTTCGAGCGCGTCTCTCTTGCGCGCGTAGACTTTTGCGACCGACTGTATGTAGATTTTCGTGGCCGGCCGTATTTGCAATATGGTTTTGTGTCCGGGATTTCTCTTCGGTGCTGCATTCCATTTCGACAATAATTATTCCGACGACATTTCCAGGTGTAGTCTTCGGATTCGTTTCGATTTCGTTTAACGTTTGCGCGGAACTGAAGTGCCGATCCTTCCGTGACAGTTCGTCGAATTAGAAATTGGGCCTCCGTTAATACGTAAATTAGGAGGAGTCGATCTCTTGATACGGTAATGATTTGCTTTCGAATTGAGTCACTCAAATTTTATTGTAACCATTTTTCCATATCTGCTGTGATTAAACAAAATATACGAAATATTCGATGATAACGGATTCTTAAAAATAAAATTATAAAAATTGCTGTAAATCGTAAACAAAATATTGTGGTAACTAAATTGTCATTTGCAAGTTATAGTTGCAACTGCGATAATGGTTACAGAGTTATTTCCATCGGTATTGTTTCATGTTCACTGTCATTTAAAAAGATGTAAACTATGCAAAGACAACCAATTGTTAAAAAATGAAATTAAAAAAATTGTTCTAAATCGCAAACGAGATATTGTGACAACTAAATTGTCATTTACATTTCAAATTTGGAGTTTTTCTAATACTTACCGAATTATTTACAATGGTATCCAAAAAACAGAAAGCACGTCTGCCCTATTACGTGACGATTTCGAAAAAAAGAAAACACGTTCGTCGCCAGTTACCTTGAAGGTCGTCCGAAGTTCGAAGATCACCGACGATCTCCTCCACAGCATCATCTATTGTTATTGAATCCTGTTCCGTTGGTAGTCGTCGAACACGAAATCAACGATCCACGACCTTGTGACCCTGAGTAGACCTTGAACGCCGAAAAAAAACATTTTCCGTTCAAGCACCGAAGTGTGTCGTTCATAGTGAAATCACTACGAAGCCGGTTGATTTGTTGGAATGCTGTTGAAATCGCATAATCTACTACGATGTCTACTTTCGATACCGACGGGAGTAATGATAACGATCGCGATAACATTTCGATTGCACACATGGAGTCCGCTGATCGCATAGAAATAATAATGAAAAAAACTACATAATTCAAAATTTACTGAAATCGATCATATTGCTGAGTTATGGTATTTTATGAACGAGGTATGCCCGCGTAACAATAATAACAGCCAAAACCGCCTGAACCATCCAAATTGAATCGTTTATCGTCTATGAGTACACATGTACAAACAAAAAGAATTGTCGAAAGTGCGACGTCAAATGGGCGGAGGTAATGTAATGATTTGCGCAGGCAGTGACTACGATGGAAAAGCGAAATCGTCTTTATTGACAGCCGAATGAAAGTTGCCAAATTAGCAAGTGCGTGGTACATATTTGCTGGTAGCGACTGTATATTCCAGCAAGATAATGGCACAGTACATGCAATTAAAATAGTGGAGGATATAAAAATATTTAATAATATTTAGCGAACATATTTCGCTTCTTCACTGACCAGCGTGTTCTCCTTGAATATAATCCAAAACTTTTAGGGACAACTTAGTGGAGTGGCGTACAGAGGAAACGGACAACTTTAAAATCATTAAAAATCTTAAATGATCTTTTCTTAAAGATTTTTTATTAATTTCCATCAAATTATATTCGTAAATTTTTTAATTCTTCGCTGTACTCGCTTTTTGTCCGGAAGTGTACATACAGAATAATTTACGGAAGAATATTCCACTAGTCCTTATAAAAACCCGCTTAAGACATTCTGGATCACGAGCTCACTCGTGTTTTCCTCCTCGGACGTTGTAAAATTGCCGGTCAGCATTATTCATACGAAATATTTCATTGTTTTTAGCGTGTGCTTTTTTCGAGTTCATATAATATTCAATAATTGAATAATTTATGCTAACTTGTTTTAGTCGTAAATGTATTCAAATGATAAATGTCAATTACTCATTTAACTTGAATCGAGTTGAACGCAATTATTATGGAAATAAAATTCTGTCCCGCAGTCGTGCGTACATATATGTATCATATGTCTCAGTTTCTCGCATCGTAGTAATCAATTATCACACGGCACGTCGCGATTATAGAAGAATGCACGTACTAAGCATAAACGAAGATCCACAATTTTATTAGCCTTGGCGAAATTTCTTCTGTTACGTAACTTAACAGTTTTAGCAAATATACTGTAAACTGTATTGTATATTAATTAATTATAATATATATAATATATTAATTAATTATAATAAAAATATTAATTTTGGTTCCGTACGGCAATTGTTACGATTTATTTCAATTTTAATAGTTGCAAAGGAAGTCGAGCTTTAATGATTTGAACATTTTGTTGGAAATCTCTAACGTCGTCGTTTTCTTTTCTCGTTTCAGTCGGAAGGTGAGCCGTAAACAAGCTATTCAGTAACATTTTCTGGGAAAAGTGTAGACGAGACACGCTCCAAGATGAACAAAGTGGAGTATATGGAGGTCACAGTGCCCAACTATTCATACGTCTTCAATTTTGAAGAAACCTTCCGTCACTTAGACACAAAAATATGGATGGCAAATAACTGGACGAACGGTTTCTACTATTGTGGCATTTACATGATTTTAATATTTGGCGGACAGCATTATATGTCTACCAGGCCAAAGTACGAGCTAAGAGGCATGCTTTCACTTTGGAACACGCTGCTTGCAACGTTCTCCATTATTGGATTTACTAGAACAGCACCAGAATTGATCCATGTACTCAAGAATTATGGGTTTTACCATAGTGTTTGTATACCTAGGTAACTACACACTTCTTTCATATTTATCCTTTTCAAATATGTATTCATAAACGTAACCCTCATTTTTACTTAACAATATCCTTGGTCGTACTTCACTCCTACGATTCACCTTGAAGTTAATTGAAGTGGTAAATCAGATTCTTTGCTACAGATAGGATCCTACTACATATCTTGACATAGCACGCCAAAATTCAATTGAAAAATATACTATGGAACCTTATACCATAACAAGATAAACTTTAACGTGATAACCGAGTAAAACAATCGACTGACAATGGATCGTGTTTCAGCTTCATCGAGCAAGACTGCGTGTCAGGGTTCTGGACATGGATGTTCGTGCTGTCGAAGCTTCCAGAGCTGGGCGATACAATCTTCATCGTGTTGCGGAAGCAGCCCCTGATCTTCCTACATTGGTACCATCACATAACAGTGCTTCTATACTCCTGGTTCTCGTACAAGGAGTACACAGCGTCGGCCAGGTGGTTCGTCGTGATGAACTACTTCGTCCACTCCATAATGTACTCTTACTACGCGTTGAAAGCGATGCGCTACAGACCGCCTAAGGGGATCGCGATGGTGATCACCACGCTGCAGCTAGCACAAATGATAATCGGCTGCGTGATCAATATTACGGCTCACCAGTACCTGCAAAGTGGGCAGATCAAGTGCGGCATCACCCCCGTCAACGTCCAATTCAGTCTGGCCATGTACTTCAGCTATTTCGTGCTATTCGCTAAATTCTTCCACAAAGCCTATCTAGGTGGCGACACTCGCGGAGCCAAAACGGCGAAGAAAGACTACGCCAACGGTTCCGTGGAATACGAGAAGCTCAAGGCTAATTAAGCACCGACCCCCCGAGGATAACCCATGTACACGCTCCTACACAGACAGTGACATAGCGACACGAACAAGACAGTAAAATACGGGACGCCACAGTAAAGACAAATTTTTCGAAACATTTTCTAGAGATGCGTTTCTGAAGGGATTTCGTGAAAACGCTTCCTGCGAATGTTTTTTTTTTAAGACGCATTTTGGGAATGCTTTTAAAAAAACGCTCCTCGAAAATGTTCTATTCTTTGTTCTCCCATTTTTCTGTTCGAGAGAAAAGCCTCTCTCACTCTCTGTTGAACACGAAGAAAACAGTAGCGTGTAGACAGAGGGGGAAACGGGGAGGAGACAATGATGCATTACTTGATGAATATAGCACACTGAATTTTATGATAATGTTAAATGTTGCACACTGAATTTAGTAATGAATTTAATGATGGTAGCGTTGAACGCGTTATCGAGCCAGTAACGAGCTTCTTAGAGGCACTCCTTGGGATGGGTGGGGAAGAGAAGAGGAAACTATATTTACGTTTTAGAAACGATATGTCTAGCCCGACTATTTTTCGCGGGTGTAATTTATTTTATAACTGAGCTCGTGTCTGTTGATTGTAACACAGTTCGTTCATTTTGTTTTTTTTTTTGTGGTAGAACGAGGACAGAGAGAAAATATCAGATTTAAATAATAATTGTAACGGTAATTAGAGCGACGCCATTGTTTCACGTTGAGTCATTCAACAGCAGAATGTATTTTCTACTAAATTCGAGAATATGCTTGACAATGATTGTCGAGCATAAGCAGAATAATATAATTAAACAGTTTAGCACGACGAGGAACGGGACAAGTGTTTTTTCAATTACTTAATTCGTGGCTAGTATAAAATTTATACTAGAAATATTTTGTAAACGATTCAACGAAATGAGAAAAAATAAGCCTCGTTCTAGCCGGTTTGAGGGAGAAGAGAAAGGAATATAAGTCCACCGAAAATTCATTAGGTCTACCTCCGAAATGAGCTAAGAAATATTCTTCGTAGAAAATAGTAAAAACGAGATGGTAGAGGTCGAAGAATTAAATTATAATCCTGAATTGTTGAGTTTTGGAGAACGACAGGGGAATGAGAGAACGCGGAGAAGTATTTACATTTACTATTTTCTATCACGACTATTTTGTGCCGCTAGTATAAATAAAGAGAAAAAAGAAGAAAACGACGACCACGACGACGACGATGATAATGATAACGATGGTGATGATTATGGTGGTGATGATGATGATGACGATGAGGATGATGATGATGATGATGATGATGATGATGATGATGATGAAAAGAATATGGGCTGCTCACTGACACTTTTTCGTCACTGACCGCTCACTGGCGTCAGGGCGCAGCCAGCTTTGCAGGGACGTTTATTCTGTTTGCAAATTTTTATATCGCATAATTTGTTCATAGGAAAACGTCGTTTTTTTGTACAAATTATGTTATTTATTTATACTTTTATTTAACTCATCGAGGTGCGTACAACATACTAAACTTATTGGGTAGGTTTCTTACGTGTCGTTTGAGTGAAAAAGCAAAAAATAAAGAGAGAAGGAAAGAGATGAGTGATTTTGTAAAGAGACTGTGAGGCGAAATAAATTTACAACAAAAGAGCAAGCGAAGCCGTTTCGACAATTAGTTTTACAATAATTCTCTTTCGTTTCGATTTCGAATTCGTTTTTAATCGATATCTTTGTGGGGCTGGTCGCCCCTCGAAAATGACGGAAAAGTTTAAACAAACGGAAAATAAAGAAGATTAAGAAACGGACCTGACCGATATTCTAGTCGCATGGTCAGAGAATAACAGAGAGCATTTGTTAGCTGAAACAGGAGCGTAATAATTAAATAACTGTAAAGAAGAAGCAAGAATGAAGCGGAAATGAAAAATAACGTTTGTTCACGCCGCTGATCGACGCGCACTTCCATGCCGGAAAGAAAAATGATTTTATTGTATCTTCCTCTGAATGCGTTTACCGATCCGAAGCCGAATTCGATCGAACACACACACAGACATACATACACAAGCATATTTACTCGCGAAATTGCCGATCGCCTCCTGATTCGCACAAATCTTTTAACAATGGAAACGTTCCGTGAAGCCAGCCTGTACGCGTGCTTGTATTTATAATTTAAACTCTGCTTATACATAGTTCTGTCGATTATTTAAGTTTAGAAGCGGTTTATGAATAATCCTAAAACGATTAACGGACTAGGAACCTTCATGCATTTATAAAAGCCTCAAATCTAAAATAGAATACCATTTGAAATGTTTTGCAAGCATGGAAATTTTATTAGTACGAAATTACATTATATTATTATATTATAGAGTGGTTGATGCACGAGCTACCGGCTAAGCATTTGATTGACTTCGTGTAATTATTTATGATGTGTTAAATGATTGTTGTATAGCGTGATAACTACTTAATAGTTTTTAAAAATCTGTGATTCACAGCTGAGAATTTTTTATTCGATTTTTCAATAGCATTTAAAAAGAGGAGATTTTTAGCTCCTTTCTTTTTATATACAGAGAATATTATTAATAAGCTTCCAATAGGTACAGTTTTAATTGAACTTTCAAGAAACCACTTCCAGTAGCAAAATCTAATAATTTAAATATTTCTAAGCTCATTTTTTATACAATCATTAATAAACTCCTGGTACGTACGGTGTGCATAAATTTTTCAATACTAACAACAACAAGCCACTTTCTGTACCATGATCTAATAATTTACGATATTTTTAAGCTATTTTTTTTTAAATTCAGCTTGCGAAGAAAGTAGAAAGTCCTACTAAGTTGTGAAATAATTTCAGTCTTACACCAAAGAAATTTTATTTTGCATGAAGGTCTCTCAGTCTAGTAATCATCTGATGCATTTGCAAGTGCAGCGTCATCTACATAGCGTCGCGCGACCTTGACACTAGGAGGAGCTTCTTTCGCGGCTCCAATTGGCCAGCAGCGCGCAAGCAGCCTCGCGATTGGCTGCAGCGCGCGCTGGAGGGGATAAAGGGCGGCGCCTACGGTGGAAACGCTGTAACTGATTCCGATAGGGATCGTCACATCCAGAAACCTGAGTGCTCTTTTCGTTTATACTTATGCGAAACCTTCGATAGCGATACCGAGGCGGACAGTCAGTCCAACGACAAATAAACCAGTCAGGGAGCGTTGTCGGATCCCTGGCACGTTGAACCTAACTAATAGTCAAACTTGTCTATTTATTTATAATTAAATAATGATGATTGCCGATAAACCGTGCGCAGTCGAACGCGCGTGTTTCGTTCGATGAATGACAATCATTACCGATACGAAACATGCGCGATTTTATTATTATCCACGGAGAGGAGAGAAAAAAGAACGTTCGACTAATTATGGGGAAAATTAGGATTTTATATAGGGTACCTTTTCGGGCCGATGAACTTATAATTATCGCTGTGAATTTCTTGTACGATGAGGGGCCGATGCGAGGACAGCTGGTGAACAAAAAATATGATACGGGACAAATAACAATAATATAGTATTTGCAATAAACGTGGATGTACTTTCTTGTAATTACTGCGACGGATCTTAGGCTTATGTGCTCTTTATTTCTTCATCTGTTTACGACTCCGCGCGAATTAATATTGCATGGACACACCCAACCCCCTTTTGTGCAGGTGAGGTGACTTCAAGGTTATTCGATGCAAACAAAAAATCGGCGACGCGAAAGAAAGAAAAATGTTAATACTCCATGGAATTCAAATACAACTGCGGTCGCGGAAATTATAAATCGCCGCTCGATGGTTTCAAGATCGAGAGGTTATTGCAAATACTCTGTTCATGATTATCGATCCCGTGAAGATTTTCCTAAGTCTCCGCCGATCGTTGGATCGGTCGATCAACTGCCTTCTATGCCGATATACCGCTAATTGCCATTACGAAGCCATTGTGAGAATAAAACGAAAATTCACTTACTGAGTGATGCTTCTCTCAAAGAAAAAAAAAACAATTCGTTCTTCATCAGTGAGAACGAATTGTCTGTTGAGTTGTTATGCAGTCTCGGCGATGGAGAACATAGCGTTATGCGAACAGTTCAAGGTTATAAAATTCTTTTTTGAACGAACACTACTAGTTTTCTAGGGTGTAATATTTCCGAACGGTTGTTTAGTTGATAAAAGGAAAACGAAGAAAAATAAATAGCGGAACTTACAGATTCAGTTGTAACTAAAGCAAAATAGCGGAGAAGCTCCGAGTAACACAACGAAATACGAAGCAGAAACCGAACTGCCTAAATTCTAGCAAGAAAATTACCATTCGCGATTTTAGAGGTGCATGAAATCGACGCAGATTAAAATAAAGCAAAAAGTAAATAAAATAAAAGAGGGATAGGGTTCGAATTTTTTATTTTATATTGGGTCCCAGTTTTTAGCTTTTCGCATCTTTGTTCTTTTTTTTCGTTTACCGTGACTACGAGTTAATTATGAATCGCGCGTTAGACTCGGGTGAACGTAACCAAAGCGAGACCAGGAAAAAATAAAACTAATACTGTATGTGTAGTTTTGCGTGCGTATGAGAGAAACGTTTTGACGAACGAGAGAGAAATTTGTATGTTTTTTTTTTCTATTATGACTTTCGTTGTTTACCTACACTGTTTGTTTTATTTTCTTGGCTACACATGAATATTGTATGTTGATAGTACATACTAATAATTTATGTCAGGAACTGACGGAAAATATTATTGAATTTCATCGGTTTAGTGGAAACCAGGGTCAAAAGTATTACGCCGATCTACTGCAATTCTAATATCCAAGCCCCAAGGTCGATAGTAACACAATGTTTGAGTATAAGACAATACTAATTAAAATTAATTTTTTATTAATTTTTTGAAATTGTACTTTAACAAACACATTCCTTAGATTTCGCTGATTAAAACAAGACCAAGCACGATATATGTATTTTGAATTTCATGTACTTATTGTAGTATATTAATTATCTCCAATTATTATGATTCAATAGTTCTTAGACATACTCAACGGACACGAACTCACAATAAATGTCCATCACAATTTTACGTTTCAAGGCTGAAGTAACAAGAGCGGGATGGACAGCTATTACGATCCCAAGTGTCTTTCAAAAGCCATAGATTATAAATTTTTACCAACGCGACATTTAAAAATGTTACGTAACGATCAGTATTATTCAAAAAGGATTTAAAAAAAGAAAAAGCACTTTTGTAAGGAATATTTATATCGCAATTTCAAAGCACTAAAAAAATAACTTCAGGGAGTTAAAAAGTTATTCTTTTCGCTATACTGGGTGTTCGAAGTTTGGGTATATTTGAAGTTTCGAACTTGGTTATCTCCTAAACTATAATTTGTTTCGAGAAATGTATCAAATAAGACTAATCCTGCTTCGAGGGGGGCATCTTATAATGGTTATAAATTTTTGCTAGATGGACGTGCCTGCCTGATCTGAGACTGATCGTGTTTCTTTTTTGAAAAAAATGAAAAAATGTGCTACTGAAATCTCGGTAGCAAGAATTTGTGGTCATTACAAGATGTTCCCCTCGGGTAATAGGGTAAGTTTTATTTGAAAGAAACTACAGTTTAAGAGATCAAATCATCAAATGGGACACTCTTTATTGTATATTAATTGTGCATTTATATCGTTCCGACACGTATGTACATACTTCGTATACTCATAATATTACTTTCACCCCCTGTTACTTTTGGCCCCGGTCTCTCCTATATCGTTTGACTTCGATCATCGTTTACTCGATTTTCCTGGTTGCAGGTCGTTTTTTGATACCTTCAATTCGATTACTTTTGTACCGCGATCGAGGACGATCGATTATCTTCGATTTTCTTCTCGGGGCTCTTTACAATGCCGTTGTTAGACGCCATGTTTGAATGGTTGGAGATATACCAAATTGTTTTGGTATTTGCGAACAATTATTATTAGACTGCGGTCGTTTACGCTAATTTGCATCCCTATCACCTGATTTGCAACAATCTAGAAGATTAAAAATTCGGATCATATTATATTTCATTATCGTTTGTATGCATAGTGTTCCACTGTCACTTCATTAAACGAAAATCGAAAATGTTTGTCAAAGGTTCGATTTAATTGTTAGAGCGCTTTTCGAATGCATAAAACCCCGCAGTCTACTAATTATATCTCTACTGGACATTGTTTTTTGTTCAGAAGTTTGTAATTGAAATTGTCGTAAATCGTGTAAATTTTGGACTAATAAAATACAATTTGAAAAAAAAAGAGACGGAATGGCAAACCCTCTGATTATGTAACTTGTTATGTTGTTTCATTGTTTTGTCTGTACACACTTTTTCGTTGACCGAAAATAAATTTCTATTTTATCCTTCGTAAGACAGCCTGGAGAAATTTCTGTTACTTGAAACCTTTCTATTCTTCATCCATTTTAATTTTACATGTAAGGATATGGAGAATTCAACTCATTCATCTCATTTAACAACTTATGTATGTATAATACTTTTGACATAAGCTGCACCTGCGGAATCTGATTATTGAAATTTACATTTAATATATATTAGAACGGTCGATTGATTGTTATCTGTGCTTTCAAATGAAATTCGAAGGCGAAATAGTTATTTTTTGATTTACAAATTAACTTCTTAGAATGCGCATATATTGATTCCAATTCACATAGATTTTGCATAGTATAAATACATTTTTTATTTGTAACAGTAAATGTAAAGTAGATAGAACAATGTAATAAGAATTTACTTTTTATAACAGCTTATATGCATAGAAAATTTAATACTATATCTATATAAATGAGTTATCAATTGTAACCATAAAAATAACATATAACATTGAAGTTAAATCTTGAAATTAAAAGGAACTTGCAACAAGGTTCCCTAATGAAGTTCCTTTAATTTCAATATTAATCGTATGTATTGGTGCTAAGGTGTTAAAGCCAAACGGGAATCACAGGGTCAACAAATGTGACGTTAATTGCTTACATCTTCCATAGAGTTTTTTTTTATCAATGATATGCGATGCATCAATCAGATCATTCTTCGTTTTTTTTCACACAAAGTATTCAAAAGACCTAAATATAAATGGAATCTTTTGAGTTTTTAAATAGATTTACGCAAGAAGAAAAGATATTACATACTTACTGTCTACTGATCTTGATCAATAGTAAACTTTTAAAACATTCTGCTTTCACTTCTTGATATAATTTGATAAATATTTATAATCCTCGTGCCGACTGATCTAAAGGTAACCTCGAGGTAATGAAATAATCATTTCCTGTTGACTACTTTGTAGTAATCTTCCATAATGTGATGTATTAGATGATAAAGCAGAAATTGATCACATCTACGCGTTTCAATAGGAATTCAAAATCAAAATACAATCGCCTGTTAATGAAATGTATTCATTATGAATATTTATAATTAATACATTTCACTCATGGCACGTGGGACACTTGACTTTCATAATTTCGTCAAGTTTGAAACAACATAGTGGTTACTAAATCAACAAAATTTCATTTCATTTATTTACATTGTTATTCCAATCCATGAAATATCAATGTATAACTTAAAAGATATAAGGAAATATTATTACAATATAAGTTGTAAGTGGTTGAATGAGCATACAAATTGTGTATTTATTTTATTAATAATTTAACAATGACAATTTATCCCTATTATTTACATAATTACATAAATATTATTCAAAATAATTTTTAAATTATTATTTGAAATAATATTCAACATTCATCACGAAAATACAGATCCTTCCACTGTGATAACCTTGTCAGAGATAACTTTTTTATATTCCTTTGTATCACTATTGCAAAAATAATTCTCACTCTGTACAATATTTACAGCATTATGTATACAGTGTGTTCACATTATAACTATTATTTTTCCTTTTTATATGATTTTATATCAAATAAAATTATATGACTTTATTTATATGATATAAAATTATACTGTCAGGAAAGAAAAGATCATTAGTATGATTAGAATGGTGAAATATTTTTTTATATTTTTGAGCATCCTATGTACATAAATACAGGAAAAAGCATCACGATATAAATTCTGAATGTAATGCAGTATAATGAACATTTTAATGTTGATTACAGTTGACAACATAAGAAGTGCAATTAAAAATAAAAACATAGTTAATATGCATATACATATTTTGTACCTGGCAGTATTTTTTAGTATTAGTAATCTAAAAATTACTGTACTGAGTAAAACATGACCATGGTGTTTTGATATAACTATTGAACATTATTTTTAATTCAAAACCGTAGTATTTATGTATGTAAACATTTCAGTATTGTGTCTTCCTACTGTTCCTTTCTTTAACAGTTTTGTGAATAAAAAAGACTTTTTGCAATAATTACTCTTTCTCTTTTTGTTGTGTTTTATGTATAAGATTATCTTCTTTGCCCCAATCTTCAGACACATACCTAAGTAGGTCTGTAAGATTTTCAAATTCTGTTCTACTTTGTGGAGGATCATTCTTTGGTATTCGAGGTAAAATGGATCCAACTTTCATTCGAAATTCTTCTGCGTTGGTTGCACCAGTTATTTTCCAAATACTGTAAAAGAGCAGTCCACAGCCGCCAATTGCCCATACAGAGCCCCAAAAAAGTGCTCTCATAGCAAGAGCTGTCCCTGACTCTGGTAGTCCTTTTCCTCCCATAACACCCATATCAAAGGCTTTTGTGTCCTGTTTCTTAGCCGATGCTAGTGCGCTAGAGAAGCCAATGAGAGCAGAAACTCCTGCTACACTGCCTAAGAAGACCGTAGCTGCAATATAAAAATTAAATTACTCTAGAATACACTGAGATACTTATTTATTTATTAAATAATAAGTAAAACATCGAAGACATTAAATAATTTAATTTATTCTTGAAGGTATTATGTAAAGCTACAATCTTGTAAACATCTCAGTACTCAAAGTCGTTCCATATAATATAACATTTTTCGTGAGAGGAAATCGTTTCACTTTATTCTATTTTATATAAATTTAATTTGCTACGTACTAATTAATATAGAAATACAAATCAATTTAGTAAATTGTTTCTCTAACATGCACCTACCATAGAAGTTTTCTTTCTTTTTATCAGTCTTTTTGTCAGGCATTGTTATGGTTTTATAATATAATATTAAATATATAATTAAAATATATCTAATAGCTATGATATTAATTACGAATTGTGAAAAATCTTCGAAGTTTCTTCGAAGAAAATTTAGTCGGTTTACAGAATGGAAGCCATGATTAGCGGCTTCATGCGAACCATAGACTACTTGATAAATAGGTGTATAACAGTACCACGTACTACATACCTAGAAAAGTAACTAAATTTAAATGAAAAAATGTCCCATAGCTTTCTGTATCTACATATGTGCCGTGTTTACGAAATTAAAACATTTATTGTGTATTTAAAAAGATACTGTAATTATTTATTAATGAATATGTAATTGCATTTGATTACTCATAGTTATTTTCTTTGGCAAAAGGTGAGAATACATATTTTCTTCGACAAGATTTTCTTCATCTAATGATTTACAGTTTATGGCAAATCCTTCAAAGATGCTGTTCAGTATTAAATAAATTTTGTTACAATTGATTTTGAAAGAAATTAGTTTGCTTAACATTTGAAACTGAAAGAAAAGGAATAATGGAAGGTATTGTAGAAGTTTTTTAATTGTGTTACGAAATGTATGATTTAATAAATCTTATTGTTTGTTTGAAGTACTCGATGTCAAAATACCTAATGACAGATCATCCATTTCCTATTACGTAGTTTTATTTCAAAAATAAATTCGCCGAAATTTAATAACAGACATCGCTATAATATCAATGTTTAAACAATGTTTCATTTCAGGGGAATTGAAACACAATATAGCAAAGCTGCTGGAAGAATTACGATTTGTTGTAAAGTCAGAGAAAGAGATTGAAGATATTATTCAGGTGTTAGATTCTATTGTAAATGTTAGCAAAACGTCTATTGGAGGTAATTACTAACTTTAATGTTGAGTAATTATTCATGCTTTTACAAAAAAATATTTTCTCTCAGTTTTTTGGTCAACGACTAATTGATTTTTAGTTCTGTAATTTAATGTTATAGATTTTCATAATTCGATCTTTATTTATTTTTCAGAATCTACTGAATTCACAGTGGACGATGTTTTTCTAACTTTACTGCAACATGAGTCCAAAGAAATCATTGCGAAAACTGCTAAGGCAATTGCAGAGATTGCCAAAAGTGAAAGGGGAAGAGAAAAATGTACCACTACAGATATAGTGAATGCACTGATAAATCTGTTAAAAGATGATCGCGTTGATGTGTTGACACAAACTTCCAGAGCATTAGGAAATATTTGTTACGAGAATGGTAGGGATCTTTAATCCGTAATGACTCAAATTTTGTTCATGTATGTAGCTGCTGTTAAAGTCATCATTATAATCTAATATCTTTGGACACCTTTTGTCAAATTTGAATATCTTTGTAGGTTTTATTTTCCCAAATCTATGAAGTCCTCTTAATGATTTCAAATTTTTCTTTTTGTAAACAATTGTTGTAGAAAATGGTAAAAAGTTCGTTGAAGATCAAAATGGATTGAAATCAATCTTGGCAGTGTTGGAAAAAAGTGTTACATTGAATAATGTGGAAGGAGCACCATTTCTTCGTAATGTTGCAGTAGGTCTTCTTTTAAATTTTCTTATCGACCGGTCATCTGTTAACACAGAGGTAACAAGTTTTTACATTTTTATTGATTGCAACATAAATCGTTAATGATTAAATTATCACAGATATCCTAGTATGTTGTTGTAAAAAACTGGCATTGTATACTACCAATGTGTTACTATGTATCAAACATTATTAAGAACAATTTGAGATCTGAAATCTGAGTATGAAGAAGAAATTGCTTAGAAAAATGATGAACACATACTAATACATTTTGTATTACGCATTTATAGTAGTTAGTTAAAATAACATACTAGTGCATTCGTGGTAATTAATATGTTAATCTGTAGGAAAACTTTCTTAGGCATTGCAACAGGAAATTGTACCTATTATATGCAGTCTTTTGGAGATTGATGGTACTGCAGGTGGAGAATCTGCAATGCACTCGCTACTAATATTAGGAATATTGAATGATGCTGATGTAGAGTTTCTAGATGAAAGACTTACAAAAATTCTGGTGGATATTTTGGCAAGTGATACATCATCAGAACTTTCTGAGATGTGTCTAGAACTTCTACATGGTCAAGCAGAAAGCGGTACGTACATTATTAATAGACTGCTTTATATCAATTTCCAATAGTTTAATGCATGCTTAAATTTTAGAGAATGCAAAACTGTTGCTTGCGAAGGCAGGCGTCTGTGAACTGCTGCTGAAACTGTTGGAAAAACATAGTCCATACTGTACAGATGATGAGGCTAGGTCAGTGTTGAAAATTGCTTGCAATCTAATCATTCTTGTGTTAACTGGAGGTATGTCAATAAATAGATTTTCAATTAATTTATCAGTATTAGTATGAGCATAACTAAAATACTCCTCTTTTTGAATTAGATCAGAGTATGAACAATTTATACGATAACAGTGATGGTGTTGTGTATAAAAAATTGGTTGATTGGCTTGATAGTGGAGACAAAGATTTGCAGATCACAGCAGTATTGGCAATGGGAAACTTCGCTCGCACTGATGCCCATTGCAAACTTATGGTTACCCAAGGTGTTCACAAAAGTTTACTTAAACTTCTACAAGATAATAACACGGACGCAGCTGACATTAGATTTCAACATGCACTACTCAGTGCTTTGCGAAATCTTGTTATTCCTGCGGATAATAAACCTGTAATATTGCAAGATGGATTGATAGACGTTTTATACTCGATGTTGCATATTCCATCTTATCCGGTAGTTTTTAAATTATTGGGAACCTTGAGGATCGTTATTGATGGACAATGTAAGAGTGTCCATAACATAAAATGTTTATACTAACTTATGTAATAAAGTACAAAGATGTCCAACTATTAAATTTGTTTTTGATTACAGGTGAAGCTGCCGTAGAGTTAGGAAAGAAAACTGATTTATTGTCGAAAACTGTTGAATGGTGTGAAGTCGAAGACCATTCTGGCGTCCAAAGCGAAGCGAATCGGCTAATTGCTTGGTTAATTAATAATAGCAGGTTGACTGATTTTTGAACTATCTGTATATGTAGTTGGAGTACATATTTTACTATAATTGATGTATGGAATGTTGTCTTCAGGGATAAACGAGTTGCACTTTTGATGGTAGAATATGGTGCGGTACCGCATTTAGTTAAGATGTTAACGTCGAAACACGTTTTAATGCAAAATGAAGCTCTAATTAGTTTAATGATACTGACAACGAGTTTTTTATCGAAATGCGTGCAACTTCTTCTGGAGGCTGACATAGTGGACAAACTTTGTAGATTTTTTGAGGTTGCGAAGAGTCTCGAAAAACCAATTATGCACAATGCTGTGTCCCTATTGGATAATATTGTTAATTCAGGTATTACCATACATTCACTTTCTTATCTTAAAAGATATGAAGGGTCAAGATAAAATTTCGTTTCAAAATCTAATTTACATTTCAGAAACATTGAGAGAAAATATTGCAAAAAGTAATTTAAAATCGTTGTGTCAAAACATATTGGATAGCGATGGAGAATCGACTATCGGAAATAAAATGAAAAGAATTTGTGAAAAACTCAATTGAGTAAACAGATATATAAACATGTACTTACTACTATTCTTTGAGGATGTACAAGTACCCGAATCGAAATTTTTCGTCCTGGTTGAAAATAAGTCTTCGTACTTCAGTGTGACAAACATACAACTGTCTCATATCAGAAGCAATATTTTTGTAAAATCATCATTATGAGCAACAACCACAAAAAGAGTAACATTCATGTTACTTGAGCATTTTCTTAATTAAAGTCAGCATTCTGATATCTTTTTGTTCAACCGTTTCATTACATGGTTCTAATTAGACCACAGATGTTTATGCATGTGTACAGAAAGTATGCAGAAAATACGCAAGAAATATGTATTTATGCAAAGTAAAATGCATGTCGCGGGAATCCTCAAGAGACGAGAAATGATTTTTTGTCCAAGTCCTGTTTTCGTGACTGTATTCTATAAAAAAATACATATACATAAACATCGGTTGTCTGTTTATAAGTAATTAGTTACCGAATCATTACAATCATATTTGAATGTAATTATATATGTACTAGATGGGTAAATTTTCCACGATTTAACATAAATGAAATTTGTCAATTGATTATGAAAAAAGGTACTAAATATTCGTGGGCTAACGTAAGTTCTTAAAAAAAGGAAAAAAATAGGTGTGTACTTTTAGGAGACCGACCAAATTGTAACATTTGTGCGACCAATTGTGAGATTAATATTATAATAAATCTATATACGATAACTTCGGACAATCTAACAATTTTTTGTTAAGTTCATTAATCTTAACAAATAGGATTATTTTATAGCATTTTTATAGATAGATTATATTTGTAAAGTTACTATCTATCGAATTATCATTATTACAATTATTCGATCATTGGTAAATCAAACCAAAAATAACTTTACAATGTAAACAAAAAAGTGCACGAGGTGTAACTTTTAATTACGCAAAAATTTGAAACAATATTTTATATATTTTTCAATGTAAAATGAGCAAAAATTTTACGAGCATAAAAAAAGAAACGGTGAGTATCACATGTTCTTTTAAGGTATTACTTAAGGTATTACTCAATTTAAATAGTACTTAAGATTGGAAAGAATTATCTTAAGAAATCGCAATTGATTTAATTGATTGATAAAATTAATAGGCAATTATTAATAATAATTATTAATCTTTGATCATTAGTCGTTGATTAAATAGATTGATTCAATAACTGACATTGAAATTATTGATTATCAATGATATTATCATTGCATTAAAATTGTTCAACTCTGATAAACTATTGCAAATGTTGATGATGAAACAATAATGAACTGATATCTCCAGATTTCCAATCTCAATATTTTGAGAAACGTCTGAACAATCATCCAACTATTAATGTACAGTTTCTAGATCGTATTCTGAAATCAAAGGATGAAATAGAATTGGCAGTTTGTGATACAAATATTGTTTAATTTGACGTGGAACCGATTTAGTCATTAATGATTTCAACTTTGTGGTACAAATTCAGTCCACAGAAGAGAAAATGGCGCCTCGATCGACTGGGCTGCCACGTAATGTTGTGTATCCCCTCGATGAGGTACGTCTCTCCGACAATTAACGGCGAATTACACCGTAAAAAGTGCAATGCACGTCACTTGGTGCAGTGAAATCTAAATTTTTGTTTCTTCTTGCCGTGATAACCTCGTCGAGAAGGTAAGAAATATCATTAATCATGGAGAAATCCGACGACAAAACTTCATGTGCAGAGCACCCCAACATCGACGTGACGTTTTAACCTTTCGCTCGTTTCCCCTTGTCTTAATCTTTCAAAATTATATTGTCCATACTCTCTCGTCTACTCAGCGAATTCTGAACTATGAATTGCAGATTTTTCGAATTTCCATCTCCCACGAATCTCTGGCTAACTAGTAATCATGATTTTGCCTCTCGATCGCGAACTTGCTTTATGTCATCGTTATTTTATTTGATTATATATAATGGTTCTGTTATTTTGTTTTTGTCATTTCTGATTGCATTGACTCGTTGTTGTTCGTAATCAAGTTTACTTTTGTACTGCGCTGTTAATTTAATCTGTTGTATTCTACTTTATCTTTTTCGCGAAACTTAATTGAAACTTCTAGAGTCTTTCTCATATTGTTAATTCATTTTTGATTGAATTAATAAATCCGTACGGTTGCTTCAACTTTTCCACCGTTTTAGAACCTTTCACTTTTTAATTATTCAGCCATTTTTTCATCCTATTTTTATGTCTAAATTTCTTTTAACCTTGACATATAACATAATTTATTTTATCTATAATTTTGTTCATACCAATTTATATAATCATTGTAAAACGTTTTAATGGTTTTCAAATGTTGTTGGTAAAATTTATACATGTAGAATTATGATCAAGTCAAACAATTGCACACCATTTTATCTAAGTACTATTTGCTGAGTTATCTAATTATAGGTGAATAGTAAAGAATGAAATACGTATGCATACTTCTCATTCATATGATGTTCACTGATATGATATTAAGTAGGTTGTATCAAATTATGTTAAATGTTATAATGGATCAGTTATAAATATTTATATAAATTTTAACACATTTTTGTAGTTTAGTAAAAATGTGTATCTATTGAAAATTATTTTTCAAAAGCTATACATTTATCTAAAAATTTTTCCAATGTTAAAGCAGTTCAATTGTATTTTTATTCGTGTAACAAAACATTATTGTTTCTTAATATGTTTAGCGACGTTTGGAAATCAGCAACATGTCTCAACCAACAGACTATCAATATCGTGCATATGCCAATGATAGTAACCTGAAGAGTGATCCCCCACAAATGGTAAATGGCCAGGCAAGCGCAACTCATCATAATGGCATGCAATCTACAAATTACAATTTCACAGGTATGTTTTGAAATAAATAATCCATGTCTAACGGTATCTTATTATTTTTCAACATATGCAGTGTGATCAGGAATTCTTGTACCAAATTATGCTTCTAAATGGCTACACTTTCCTATGACATTTCGAATATTATAAAGAACACTATCACCTTCAACTATACTAATTAAATATTTTATTTTCAGGTGTTCCATCTTCACAATCGTCACGAGATCCATCTAGAGAGACATCAAGAGATCCATCACCAACACCTTACCTTTACAATCAATACAGATCACTATTGCCTCGTCCACAAATGTCCCCCTTAATTAATGGCCAACAAAACTCAATGAATCCTGTAATGCCACCACCAGCAAGGCCACCGCAGAGTCAACAACAACCACCAATGTATAATGTTCAGAATCAATTTCAAGTGCCTGCGACGCAGCATCCGCCGCCTTCGAGAGATGACGTAGCAAATCCGCAAATGGAACCACCGAAACCACCATTTGCTGGATTTGATCAGAATTTACCGCCGAATCCGTTAGAAGCGAAACCTTACAAAGTTGATAGTCAAGATAATATGGTACAAGGAGCACAGGTCTATTCACAAGAACAGAATAAGTTTCCAAACCCTATGCAACCACCCAGAGCTCCACCACAGCCCCTTTATCAACAAAATTTCGGAGGACAAAGGATGTACGCAAAGAATGCACATGTTATGCAACATGCTGCCACGGTACCAAATACAATGTCTTATGGTCCGGCTGGAAGTGGACCACAGATACAAGCAAAACCTCCTCCACAAACTACAGCAGCTGGATATCCTCCACATCGGACGGTATACAGATACAATTCTTGAGGAAAAAAATTGTGATAATAAGAATTACATTGTAGCATGATTTTCCAAAATATTAGACCGAGTCATAAATGATTCTCGTTTAAGTATTTCAATTTGATTTATCAGTAAAATGAAAAGCAATCAATGATAACTTAATACCGTTTGTCAGATAGTTTGAGTATGATGAATCAATCAGATTTCAAGAGCATTGTTATAATTTGTTCTCACAGAAATCATTTATGAATCGATTGTTTGTATTAATTGCTTAGAATCTGTTTAGGATAAACAACTGGAACTTTAATTTCAGTATCCAATTCAGCAACCAAATCCAATAACGATGCAGCTTGATCCAATGAATAAACAATACCCGCAACAATATCCCGATCAAATGAATCAGTTGAATAACCAAATGAATATGATGTCTGTTGCACAAGTTGGTTATAATAAACTATGGGTAGGTAAAATTGAATTGCATTAATGTTGATTGATATGTTGAGATATGGAATTTTGTTGATAAAGCAATATTTATGTTTGTCTTTTAGGGAATGGAGAACATCGATCTTCTGCAGTGCAGAAATGTTTTGCCTGCGGAAAAAGTAGATCCACCAAAAATTAAGCTTCACCAAGAATATCTAGAGAGTATTAATTGTAGTCCAGAGTAAGTGACTTTCTCGAGAGGTATCTCTGTCACGCCTATAAAGTAGTCCAGAAAAACACATGCACGTATTTAATAAATAATTATATTTTTCACTATCATATTTCATTATTTCTTAGTATTTTTCGCTGTACACTCACCAAGATTCCAGAATCTAATGGATTACTACAGAAATCTAGATTGCCTCTGGGAGTTTTAATCCATCCGTTTAAAGATTTAAATGTATGTGCAGATTTTGCAATTTTAACATTTTTATGTATTCATTGATCTAAATTGATCTACTATTTTTTTAACTTTAGCATCTACCAGTAATACAGTGCAGCACGATCGTGCGATGTCGTGCCTGCAGAACCTATATCAATCCATTTGTATACTTCAGTGACTCAAAGAGATGGAAGTGCTGTCTCTGCTTCAGAATAAACGAATGTAACAATAAATCCATGAAATTATCGCTAATATATTGTATAGTACATCATAATGGCTTTCTAATAAATTTAATTACATATAAACTGTACTTTCAGTACCAGAAGAATTTCAGTTTGATCCTGTAACGAATACCTATGGTGACCCGTCGAGACGACCAGAAGTGAAAACGAGCACAATTGAATTTATTGCGCCTAGCGAATACATGGTGGGATATTTTTTTATTTTAATAATGGTTGCTGTCAAGCTAGTGGAGTAGTTAAAATAATGAACATGTTACAGCTCCGCCCACCTCAGCCAGCTGTATATCTGTTTGTTTTGGACGTTTCGAGATTGGCAGTGGAAAGTGGTTACTTGAATATAGTGTGCAATGCAATATCAGAAGAATTGTTAAGACTGCCAGGAGATGGTAGAACACAGATCGGATTTTTGGCAGTTGATTCTGCAATTCATTTCTTCAGCATACCTGACAACGTATCGCAGCCTCAAGAAATGATTATGCTAGATATAGATGGTAATAAAGAAATTCATACAAATAATTTTCGTAGTGATACATTCGACAATTTGTAGCAATTAATAAGATGTCAAACATTTCTGTTTAATTTAAAAACAAAAAATTATTCTGCAGATGTTTTCCTGCCATGTCCAGAAAATTTAATAGTCAATTTAAAGGAACGCGAGGAATTAGTTAGGGATTTGTTGGCTCAGTTACCGACCAAATTCCAAGGAACACACGACACGAACAGTGCTTTGGGCGCGGCATTGCAAGCTGCGTATAAACTTATGGTAAGCATCGTAAAAACAAATTATAAATATTTATAACTAGAAGTCGAGTATGTTGAATTTAATCTGCATTTTAGTCATCAACTGGCGGACGCGTGACCGTCTTCCAAACTTGTTTGCCAAACGTGGGTCCCGGACTATTACAAGCCAGAGAAGATCCTAACAGCCGAGCAAGCAAGGACGTGCCACACTTGAATCCAGCTACAGACTTCTATAAGAGATTAGCACTGGACTGTAGTGGACAGCAAATAGCAGTCGACCTATTCCTATTAAATAGCCAATATTGTGATTTAGCCACCCTTTGTATGCATATATTTAATTTTATTTACAGCGGATTTTTATGCATTCAAAAAACGATTTTTATTTTACTTTCATCCAGAAGAAATCTTTTGCAAATAGGAATGTGTATAAAGATCTGCAGTCTATTTGTAACGGATTGTATAAGAGTGGTATCACGAAGAAACATTTTCTGTTCTAGCTGGTATGTGTAAATTTTCTGGGGGTTGCATATATCACCTTCCGTTGTTCCGAGGGTCGAAACCGCAGAACGCAGAATCTCTCGACAGAATACTCAGACGCTATCTCACGAGAAAAATTGGTTTCGAGGCGGTAATGAGAATACGATGCACTCGCGGCTTGAGTATTCACACTTTCCACGGAAACTTCTTCGTGAGATCCACGGATCTCCTCAGTTTGCCTAATGTAAATCCAGATGCCGGTTTTGGAATGCAAATCTCCATCGAGGAGAATCTTTCGGACGTCCAGAGTGTATGTTTCCAGGCAGCTTTGCTTTACACGTCGAGTAAAGGTATTTATTCTAAATCAAATTTTAAATGGGAGCCGAAATCAATGTTTTCAAAAATAAAACATCAATGGGCAAATTGTCTTCCAGGTGAAAGAAGAATCAGGGTACACACACTGAGTTTGCCAGTCGCTACTAATTTATCAGACGTTCTCCATTCCGCTGATCAACAATGCATAGTAGGCCTACTTTCTAAAATGGGTAAGACTTTTTATCTTGGAATGTAATCAATGAGCGGTATTTTGATCGTATCGGCTCGCATTTATAATGTGTTTGGTTCAGCGTACACTTTAGAAAGTTAATAATTAATTTATATATTTTTTATTAATATTTTTTAAAAATATTTTTACAGCTGTGGACAGGTCTCAGCAGTCTTCTCTATCAGACGCGAGAGATGCTTTGATAAACGTGGCCATAGACGTGTTGTCAGCTTACAAGTTGTCTCAACCAGCCATGTCTGGTGGTCTTATGGTTCCAGGAAGCTTGAAACTACTGCCTCTTTATATTATTGCTCTGCTCAAATGTGTAAGTGTTAATCACAAGTGGTAACGTTGTCCGAGGTGTTACTGATTCGATATTATCTGTTTTATAGATTGCCTTCAGGTCAGGAATGAGTACAAGACTCGATGACCGAGTGTTCGCAATGTGCCAGTTGAAAACTCTACCGTTGTTCCAATTGATCCAGATGATCTATCCGGATCTATACGCGGTTCACGCACTGGAAGATAGAAACGCGAAAGATATTGACGGAAAGCTCTGTCCCCAACCAGCTAGACTGCATCTTTCTGCTGAAAAGATACATTCAAAGGGCGCTTTTCTCATGGACGCCGGTGACCGGATATTCATTCTGATCGGCAAGAACATTCACCCTACGTTTTGTTGCAATGTACTTGGGGTCACTGCTTTTGCTTCGATACCGGATGAAATTGTGAGTGGCTAAACAAATTATAGCTTATTCATGACGAAACATTGTAACTTTCTCGTAAAAAGAGAGACTACTTTTTGGACACGTGTTGCGTTGCGGAAAATAAATAAATAAAATATTTGTTTCAGTATGAGTTACCAGAGATCGACACACCAGAAAACGAATTGTTGCGTAATTTTGTATTTAGTTTGCAAGAGGAAAAACCTTATCCTGTTTCTGTACAAATTATTCGGTGAGTTTCACCAGTTACCATAGTTGAATTTAAAATTTTATTCAATGGGTTATAATTATTCACACGTTAGAGAACGAAGAAACATTCACCTATTACGTATAAATGATCGCTGATACTATTTTTCGTTTTCAGAGACGACAGCCCCTTCCGGACGCTCTTTATTGAACGATTAGTTGAGGACCGCTTCGAGTCCGCGTTGAGTTACTACGAGTTTGTGCAACATCTCAAGACTCAAGTGAAATAATGATAAATGAGCTCGGGTTTTGGTCGAGAAACAGAAAAATGAAACTCTAACATGTAAAAGCCATTGTTGATTACAGTGAAAGTGTTTAGCAATCGTGAACTGTGTTAAAGAATCTGAACTTCATGAAATGATTGTTTAATCGGTTGATTAGAATGGAACACTTAGGAATATAAAACCCATTATATAAATATATAATATATATATGTATATACGCGTGTATATACATATACATATACATATACGTGCAAGTACAAGGTTTCCCATTCTAATCTTCCCACGCGGTTATCTCCCAAATTATACCTTATTTGACAAAATATTTTAAATAAAACTCACTGCGTTCTAGGAGGTACCTGTTATAATTTGGATTTCTGTTTAAGACGCGTAGATCATTCCGATACGAAGTCGTTGACCCTCGACATCTTCTAATGTCCGTTAAGCTTGATTACAATAATTTAAGTTATGCAATTTACATGCAAAGTAAGTTCTATTTAAACGATCCTTTACTAATTACGAACAATTTGGAAGATAAATGCGCGGAACGATTGAAATGGAACGCTGTATAAAAGGTATACATACATTTATATGTATATGTTCATATACATGTATGTATACTGATGAATATATACATGTATACATTTATGTACGTATACGTATGTAGGAATGAATGTTACTATTGTTTTAAGAGGTGTTGAAGCATTTAAATATAATTTAACTGTAGTTATTATTATTATTTTAACATCACAATAATTATTATAATGATTATTGTTACCTTGATTAGTTTCAGTACTTTTTCTAGACAGTCCGGTCTCTTTTTCTGTAAATGCTTTTCTATCCTAGAAATTAAATTTTGAATCGAATTTTTTACGGCACAGAATTTTCTTGTACTAGTGTATTCAAATTCAAAGGATTCCCGCACCGAGAGAGGCATTTTATGAAACTGTTGTAAAAGGTACCGTCTCTTTCTGTTTAAATGAATTATTTTATACATAATCTGTACGTTTTACGTGTAATATACTTTTTCGATATAACTAGGTAGCTAAATTTGTTTTTTTCGACTTGAAAATACTTTTGTAAATAATTGATTCTATTTTTCTGTGTCTGGGACGAACGATTTTACAATAAATTGAAACTTTAACGTGTCGGCCTGATAATATGGAGCAATACATATATGTATATACATACAGAGTATTTCATCAGCTATGGCGCAATCGGAAAGAAGGAAATTCCAACACCCAAAATAAGATGAATATTAACGAATTGATGATGTTTTTGAATCCGTTTTCATTCATTCATTTCAATAATCACACACCTTTCATGAAATAATTACACGCAGATTAATGCAAAAGATACAGCGGTAAGGTAAACACATATGTGAAAAATTTAGAATATAAAACATCTTATTTTTTCGTAAAAATCTGGTATCCTTTAAATGCTCGTCCCTTTCAGAAAAGATTTTCTACACATACTATGTGCAGAATTTTCCCCTTTAAATGTGGTATGGAAATATATATATATATGATTTTCTAAATGATCGTACAAAGAAATTACTTACTGATGGAATAATCCCTGTATTGTCACTAATATTTAGTATAATTAGTATGTTATATTAATATGCAGGGTGCCTTTTAGAATGTAGAACGGAATTCGCAGACACTAATGGAGAATCAATCAATTTAATTGAAATTGTAGATTTTAAGTTCGTATTCGAAGAATATGCATTACACGCATCAGTAAGTTTTTCTATTTTCATTTTTAACAAAACTGTTGATAGAACAGTTATACTTGTTTATCATTTTTTTGTAAGACACGCTGTGTATGTATGTATGTATGTGGGTACGTACGTATGTATACATGTGTGTATATTGTTGATGTATATATGTATATGTATAGACTGGTCTCGAATTAACAAGACATCCAAGATATTTACACAGAATAATTTTTTTTATGAATACGATATGTAGAAATGTACAAACATAGGGATTTTACATGGACATACAAAGCACATGAAACGAATATATAGAGAAATTGGATAAGTAATGTTATATTAGAGAACAAACATCATGAGGTACACAAATATAGAATATTGTTTTCGTTTTCTCTACAAAACTGATTAAATGTTTCATGTTACTTATTGCTGTGTGTATTACTTTTTTAAACATTACACATCAACTGATATGCAACAATTTCTAGAGCGTGCAGGATATGTTACAGAAATGACTAGATTAGAATCAAGAACAAAAATATTTTGACTGTACTCTACTGACATAAGTAAAATCGCCCCTAAAAAAGTAAATCGATTATCATCTGTAAATTTCTCAACACTTTTGCGTAGTTTCAGTCTCCTCGTTATCTTTTCATGTGAACATACAGAACACAATAAACTATACGAACGCGCTTAAAAGCAAATCGTGTACGACCACAGAATAGTGTCTTCAAAGACAAAATCTATAATCTACATATATTGTTGGATATAATACCTCGTTAATTCGAGATAGGTCTGTGCACAGAAAAGATTTATAAAACTCCATGTCTCAAACCACCAATGCTGCCAAAACGAAGAATCACTCGAAGCAGACAACATTTTTTCGTAGATGTGAAAGAATCATTATGAAAGAAGACCAGGGATAGTTGGATGATGTAAATCGTTCACCACTTTGAACCGCACTATGAACAGTGCAAAAATAAAACACTTGATGCCGCAATAATGTTTTCTCGATTTTTCTTCTTCGTGGCGTTTTACTTTGAAAATTTTCCTCTTTCAAGCTGTAACTTCATTCTGTTAACTATTCGTGCTAATAAACTATCTACCTTATTCTTCTAATAAACTGTTAACAGATCCGGCACTAGTTCAAATTCAAAATGATTTCCCGCCCGTCCTTTTTTTCAATATGTCGCTGAACAATGGAACATGTGAACGAGAATATTTGAAATAACTACTCATTAATATGATTGTTTATCAATACCAATTAATAATACACCTCATTCTTCTAATAAATTTGTAATAAGTAATAATTATGTGTTACTTTAAATTCAAAATCATTTCCCGCTCGTTCCTTGCTTGAAGGTGGCGCTGAACAGTTGATCAAGTAAACGAGAATGTTTGTCACGAGTGTTTAAAAGTAAACGTTGAAGATAATAAAAAGTAATGGATTACTTATTCTTGTGGTCGACAGTAAAAGTAATTCTATTAAATAACATTTAAAAGACTGACTAACGATTAATCGTAAAGTGAAAGTTGAATCGATCGAAATTATTGTCGACGCTATTAAATTATAAACGAATGCCACTGATTAAGTGGATTAAGTTATTAAGTTAAGCAACTTAATGACTCCTATGCCGATGAAGTAAGGCTTATACGAAGAGCATTTAAGCAAATGATTGGAACTTACGGCTCGTGTACGCTGTGAAATTGAAATTCGCCGGAATATTATCCGTGAAAATATGTGATCGGTAATGTAGGACAACAACGAGGATTGTACCTACCCCCTTGAAGATGGCGCCGGGCGAAATCGTGCCCAGGTGAGCCGGCGTACGGCGCATGCACGCGACCCACCGCCTCGCTTGAGCCACGCTCGGCCCTTGGCGTCAGTAGTGGTGCGGCGCCTGTGGTGAGGGTTGGTGTTTTTCATCGCAGCCGAGACAACAGACCGGTGAGCGCCTTTTCATTTTTCGCATTGCTATAACTATGAATTCATTATTAATCATTGTCTTCCATATAATCGCGCGAGACAAAGCACAGCGGCAAATGACAGTTTGAATTTCTCGCATTTCTCGCGCGCCGGTGTCACCCTTTATTATCGAGTTTAACTCAAGATCGCCTGTTTCTCCGTACGTGCGTGTAATCCTGCGTGTGTGCGGGCTTTTTTCATAGTCCCTTAGCTCGATAAACATATCTCCCCTACCCCTAGCCCTCGCCATTTTGGCTCGTCCTTACCGATCGATAGGAAGAAGATAATTGGAAATATTACCGACGCGACCGATTGTTTCTCTCGGCTTGACGAATTAAAAAAAGAACTAATTATTATCGCTTATCGATGGACAGGTGGCGCTCCGCACCCTCTTCAGGGAGTGCTCTCTGTTGTTCCGTGCTCCTTTTTCATCCTTGTATTCTCCCTTTCTTTTGCGTGTCTTCTCGCCCCACTTGTTCAACCATCTTAACTCTATTTACATTTTAAATACGATCACCGCCGTACCGATCACCGTCCATTTGTTCTCTCGCTACGCTTGTTTGCGCGGGATCAATCGACGTGTTAAACGGCGTACAGGAATAATATTTGAAAAGAGACGAGCATTACGGAGAATACATCAGACTCGTTTAAGGTAGAAACGGATTCGTTGGTTCTGTAAGATGATTTTCAAATCAGCCATTTTTGAAAAGCAATATCTCGTATAAATGTAACTCGTTCACTCTATTTTTGTTCTTTTGTTAGATGACTGCGGATTTTATGCATTCTTTACGAGAATGACTATACCAAATACAAAACTATGAAGACGTTAGACAAATTTGCAGATATCTTTATATTATTAAAATGACCAAACGAGGAAAAAGATTTTTATTAGACTTACGTTCCTTACAACGATTTCTATTTTGCATAAAAATTGGCGGTCTATTTATTAGCTTTGCTGCAGTAATTCCGTAACGCAGAATAAGTTTTTTATTTTACGTTTCTATAAAATATGCTACACGTATATTTTCACACGCAGCTGTACTACTTCCGATATAATCTACACAGTAGTTACTATAATGAATATGCAAGGTGTTTCATTGCACATGATTATGTATTTATATCTCCGCATCGCTCGCTTTGCATGGACTTGTGAAAAATGCATTTTAATAATTATTATAAGGTCACGGCATTATTATTTGCAATATAGAGAAATGTAATTCTTACAAGAAGAATAGTTTCAATATTAGAAGTAATTGGTATCGGGTAGTTCATTTGCATGAGTTTGTGCAATTCAATCGATTAGGATTCATTACGGGATGTTGCTGTGCGATAACAATTACGAGCAAAAACGAAAAAACTGGTCGGTGGGTTGGGGTGCCATAGGTGTTGGTTTTTCGACATATACCACTAGAGGGCAATTGACATACACCGCAACCCGCTGATATTATTTACATAGGATTCTTACATATATGGGGATCAGTTGCGGCTATGATGGAATTTCCCGAACCGTGGGCAAATCTCGGATGAAATGACACTCTTGCCGCGGAAACGTTCCGTTACCGATATTTCCATAGTCAATCTCCAGCATTACATTCATGTTTCCGTTTTACCATTTTTTGACTGGGGGTGGGAAACGAACACACCGGATGGATAATGCTTGTCATTACCATTGTATCTTGTATACCATTACCATTTTTACAAGTTCATAGAAAATATACTCCAAAATGATTAAAATCTTCTCATTCTATGGAATAATTAATTTTATAAGCACTGGTAACATTAGTTCAAAAAATGATATATTTTAAGATATAATTGTCTCAAATTAAATGAGAGTGGTAAATTTTTAAACATAATTATTTTAAATGAACTGAAGTGAAATGAAATGAAAATGAAAATGTCGAATTAACTTCTAAATACAATTATTTTAAATTTAATTAAATGAAGATGAAAATAGTAAATTTTAAAATATAATTGTTCTTAATCGAATGAAATAAAATTAGTAAATTTTTAGATATAATTATTTTAAAGTAGTAAAACAGATTGGAACGGGTTTTAATTAAACTGATTGGATAATCAAAATATTGGATTGAAATACAGGTTAATATCATAGATATGAAAAAATTGTTGAAAGGCGGAACGACAAGCTTTTACAGATTTCGTTAAATTGATTTATGAAACCAAGTCGTGCAAAAATTAATTAGCATTTACCTGGTCTGTTACAAATTTGGAAAGAGAGGTACGTGAAACGCTGCTCTTGCTACATTAAATATTTCCCAGAGGTGTGCTCGCATGTATATTTCCCTCGTGTTAAATCTTTTAATTCGGTTCCGCTATCTGTGCCGTACGTTTTCATGCGATTTGTTTACGGTGTTACTAGATACGCGGAGTTTCAGGTTTCACTAGGCAGAGCGTTCATAGAGTATTTTTACGTGCGCTTTATAACACGTTACGCGATTCCTCTTATCTCGCGTTTCCAAATTCGGTGTTGTTTTTATTATTTGCAAAACGATTCGAAACAATTTCACACGATCGTACCTCTTAATGCAATGGAAAATAAAAAAATGGTAATAATAATAAGCTTTATAACACGTTACGCGATTCCTCTTATCTCGCGTTTCCAAATTCGGTGTTGTTTTTATTATTTGCAAAACGATTCTAAACAATTTCACACGATCGTACCTCTTAATGCAATGGAAAATAAAAAAATTGTAATAATAATAAGCTTTATAACACGTTACGCGATTCCTCTTATCTCGCGTTTCCAAATT
>CM052159.1:7688887-7798557 GCA_028455555.1 Augochlorella aurata
ATGATGGTGTCGCAATAATCGAAGTAGGTGTTCAGCCTGTCGACGTCCACGGACTCAATCTTCACTCCTTGGAATTGCAATTCGGACTGTTTGTACATTGGCAGGTTCTTCTTGTATCTGCAAAGATCATTGCAATATTGTAACTTGAACATCCTCGATTCGAAATGTAGAAGTTAATCTAATGCTATGGTTCTTGTTCGAGCGGCAGGCAACTTGTAACAACAGCAAACAAGATAAATGAAAAACGAGAGAAACATTTAAACGCGTCAAAATTGTTAGGTTGCTTAAAATTAGTGACGGAAGAAATACATCGCTATCTAGTTCTAGATTCTTGCGATCGATTTTGTAGATTTGTGTTAGTTCTAAATATTCGAGGAAACTTTCGGGAACAACTGATATTAGCGAGAATCATCGAATGAACGTTGCTGCACCTGAAGAAGTAGTTCATAATCTTCTTGTACAGCATATAGAAGGAAGGATCTCTCATGCTGGTCGAGTGACACTGAAGGGCGCTGGGGATCATCTTGTTCCTGTTCTGGTAGTCGTAGCTGAATCCAAGGATGTCGCGAGCAAAAGCGTCGTACATTCCGTAGAACTTCTTGTTGCACGAGTCGTAATTGCCTTCGATCACGTTGGCCAACAAGTACAGACCTTGCGGAGTATATATGTTCACCTTGTTTCCTTGTTCGTCTTGTAAGAAGCCAGAGTCAATGGCCTCCATAATGCGATACTCGAACGCGGTAACGGCCTGCAAAATTAATCAATATTTTACTCGCGAACTGTTTCGGCCATGGTAATAACTTCCAGAAAAAATGCCTCCTTGAGACTGTCTTACACCTACATTCAAATACTTGTTCTTGTAGAACGGAATGGTCGAATACTGGCTTCTATATGGCACAGGCACGCCATTCGAGTAGAACATCTGGGAGAAGAATCCTGGTTGAATGGGCTTGTACCAGTCGAGATCGTCGATCTCGCCTAGGCCGTTCGAGAAACGTTCCAAATAGTACTTGGCCATAAGTTGCTGGTGAAGATAGTAGTACAAGTTCCCACGAAGCTCCTTGGACATGCCGACATATTCGCTGGACAACCAGAACGGCAACACCTGTCGGAAGTAGTAGTAGAATACGTTCATGCTAGGATCCTCCATGAAGTAGTCCATCTTGTACTCAGATTCTTCGTAGGGGATGTAGGCGCTGGAGTAATTCGCGTAAATCATGTACGAGTCCTTGTTATCGAGCCCGAAGTTTGCTCCACAGCCTGAAAGCAGATTATTTGTTAGTTACTTCGTAACAATATTATAACAATTCGGGGTGTTTCATGCTCTTAAACGATTCAGAACAGTAAGTAGAGGCGTTTAGATGATTTTCAGATCACTTGTATCATTTTTAAATGGAACTCTACTTACTTCAGTCGTTCAAGAGATACGGCTAGGCCCAGTTGCATGAAACATCTTGTATCAAGTAAGACTGCGAATTTTATGCATTCGTGGCAAAATTGAGAAGACGCAATTTAAAATAGCAAAGAGATTGAAAGAATTTAAAATGGCAAAGAGATTGAAAGAATTTGAAAATATTAACGTATTGTTTTCAATTTAATAAAATAATTAAAGGAAGAACGAACTTGCTATTTAGTTCTTACATCTTCCAATCGGTGCAGGCAATTTTTATTTTGCATAAAACTCCGCAGTTTACTTATCAGCGATACCTTTCGACATCTTGAACTTCTGCGCCTGTTGGATCGCGTACAGGTTGTTGTACATATTCGGATAGATCTCGTACATAGCCGGCAGTCTCATGTACTTGCAGTCGTTCCTGTAGAACACCGCGCTCGTGAAAGCTGCTACGAATACGCCATCGTTCACATTGAGTCGGGCCCAGCAAGCTGTTTTATAGAATGTCTGGAAATCCTTTGCCGAGTAGAACAACTCGAACAACTGTTTCATCTCGTACACATTCTCCGGGTTGTACACGTTGAACAGGGCGTTCTTGTCGAGCAACGATCCCTGCTTGTACCACCACATGAATTGCTTCGCAGCATCCTGAAAGTACAAAGTCATGCTGAAGAACGTTTGGGAACATTTAATAATTGCAATAATTGTTTCACTGCATGAGAAAAGAATTAATAATTTAGTCATTTCTTTCATTGTTCTCATATTCTTGTTTCTAAGCTGGAGGACGATTTGGGAGAATTTACTGTACGTGTTCGGTAAACGTTCAGTTTAAAAGTACAATATATTGAAATATTTGAAATATTTTTCCTTCATTTCTCTCTCAAATAAGAAGAGCTTTTAAATGTTAATTACTGACAACCTTAAATGTTGCTGCTTTAATTTACTGTTCGATTTTGACTAACTTAGGTGTTGAAATTATCAAGTCACCTTGTTATTGTACATGTCGATGTTGCTCTCCGGGTTGTAATTTCTGCCGATGTTGTAGTACTCGGCGTCGTTCAGGTCATTCTGGCTGACGTAAAGCAAAATTTCGAATATTTTCTTCTGTTTTTGCAGGAACTCGACATTGGCGGTGCGACTGTCAGCTCCTGAGGCCTGGACGGCGCAAACAGCGCCGAGCGCTAACAGCAACGCGATCTTCAACATCCCCTCGATTTTCTCGGCGAAGCCAGTCGTTCTCGAAGTCAGACGAACGTTATGCACTGGCTCCACCGGCACGGGCAGCTTTTATACTTATTTCTAATAATGCAATCGCTCGGGACCCCTGATCTTTGTCTTTTGCATTCAACAATGCTGATATATGTGTACACGTGTCATTCCGCCCGAAGAAACGTCGCGTGTGTTATTACGGTTGATTATTTTATTGTTATGTTCTTCTCCGATAGTTCACTGCAAAATACAGTGGGTCAAAACAATTTATTGGCACACACTGCTTCGCGATAACGATTGATTATAGTACCATCGATTTTTCTGTGGGGATACAGTCAATCGCATAACGCTGCCCAACTTTCGCCTCTTGCGGTGCGAGTTTCCAACTTTCTGAATTTTTTACCGATGCAACCGAGAAAGCTCTAGAGACGATTCTTAGCTAGACTGACTCGGTAGACTCTCTTTTATACGAGACTATATATTTTCCAGATATTATAAAAAAAAAACCATATTCAAGCAATATTCAAACGAAACTAAACCCCGTAATTTTAACAAAGCAAACTTTGTCGGACATTTTTAAATTTATTTCGAAAATTAAGGATTCTAGGCAGAATTTTATTACATCGCGCAACAGAGGATGTTTTTCCTTTAGAAACCGTTGAAAGAAATCGCGAAATTGATTTCATTTTCGGAGAATACGGTGAAATAGCTCACCAAGGCTTTAAAAAATGGCGACTAGTCGTTTCGAAATAAACGATCAACTCCAAGCTTTCGTAACAGTTTGATGTCACAGAGTGGGAACGAAAAGCTGCAGGCTACGTTTTTGTATAACAATAAGATCAGATTTTATCATTTGTTAATGTCTCTGAAAAAATTAATTGCATTCATTTATTCTCCTTCACATTAAGATCTCTAAGAAAGTATAAAATGAGTGGGAGATCATTCCTAATTGATTATTCAATCATTTTGACTATTAAAAATTAATACAAATTTAGTTATGTCACTGAATTTTTATGAATACTGTCTGCTTATCGCATAATCTATCGAATTACGAGCACACGTATACATATAGAGTCCTCAGACTTATCTCTTATTTTTTTCTTCCCTCGCCTTTCCGTAATCAACCGAATTGCTCGACTGTTGACACTGTCAACCACATGGTGGAATTTGCCAACCGATATTACAACATTTTGCTATCCATAGACCTCTGGTCTGAATCGAAAACAATTTGTCAGGAACATCAATAGTGAAAATTTAAAAACTACATTAGATATAAAGATTATTTTATGGTTATTAAAAAAATGATAATTGAATTCAAGACTTGTAAATGTTGTAAATATTGTAAATCTTGTAAATATTCACTTTAGAACATCCTAATTTTATAAGGCATCTTATTTGATAAATATTTAATTTAATATATTCTAATTTTATAAACAGTTCGTTCAATATATCATATTTTATAAATATTTACTTTGATACATTCTGATCTTATAAATATTTTAGACTATATATTTTATTTCTTTAATATTTAATTCGATGATATTGTAGGAAGTTATTATAAATATCTTCCAGTAAAAATATTATTTCATATAATATTGTAACATAAAATATAATATCTTAATTGGATCTAGTGTTAGCAGGATGAAAAATAAATAATATTACAAGAGAAATGTACTGCAGTCAAGGGTGCAATCAAGCAATAATACTATAAATAGAAACGTGTGTTTTTCTGCCTGAAATCCATCGTGAAAAAAATATTGGAGTGAATCGAAAAACGATTGGCCCCGAGATAATTTTGGTGTAAATTATAATTAATATTCGTGCAAGTATGACTTAAACCTATTATCGCGGTGATAATGGCTCGCAGGAGACTTTCATAATGAAGACAAGCTCGTAAATCTCTTTCTAGATATTTGCATGAACAACGGGGTGAATAGATTCCAACATGCAGCATGTAAATTTCCATGTTTATGGACCAGCGAAATAAGACAACAAAATGCTCAAATAAATTCTAATCGTCTCATTGATAAGGGGTACAATTGTTGGGTCATTGGCCGCGGTTAATTTCTCTCTAATCGCTTTACAATGGTCCACCATGTTTTCTAATATCTTGCACAGGAATTAGACGTTATTTGAATGCATAACGAGTCTTGCCCCTTACGTTACAAACCTTTCTTACACCTGAAAATATTTTAGGCTGCTTTCTACATTTTTAATAACAATAATTGTTTTATTGATTTGAAGACAAATTGTTTAATTGGATTAAGTATAAATTGTTTAATTAGATTAAGTATGGATTTTTTATCGTTCGACAATTTTCTGTCATCATACTCGCATTTGTACAATCCAAAAACATTATTTTTCAAGTTTTAATCTTAAAAACCGTCATCATCGTACGATGATTTTTCGCAGAGTTTATCGTCCGTAAAAATTGGCCAATTCTGTACTTAATTAAAAAGAGTCATTATTATGTAATGTACAATGTCTTTATGTTTCATTTATAACATTAAAACATGTAGTTTATAATTATGTACTCGCTAACATGAATATAGTTGCAATCATTTTATCATGATTGAAGTTTCAAAAGACGAATTTTTCATGGTTACAAACGACTGTTGTCTAGCAATTATTTTGTAAATTTAATTGTAGGATTTAGAAGAATTTACTAACTGAGTAACAAAAATACGAATGGTGGTTGCATAAAGCTATCTGTGAATTCAAACTGTTATATAACTGTTAAAGAATTCGAAATTTTGAAAAGTGAAATGCCCATATTAGGAAACATGGGGACCCTTCAGGAAGCAGATCTAATTATGGCAATGTCCGAATTCGCTGGTTTTCTTACAAAGTCGAGAATTGGGACAAATAGTTTAAGAAAGAAAGTACAGGATTACAAAGCTAGTTATTTACGACCACCAGAAAAAACGTTTACTGCAACTGGTAGTATTTCTAACCTGGAGTTTATTAAGCAATTCGACTTATGGTTAACCGAGCTACTGAAATACATAAAAGAAGTAAAACTTCTTACTCGAGTAAGTTTCTACTTTTCCGAATTAAAATCTTCCTGTCAGGAGCTATAAAAAAACGTTTAATATTTCATTAAAAGATTACAGCGTTTGGCATATTCGCAGATTACCACGATTACGTATACATTTTTCGATCGCCAATTAGACGGTATGATCGTGAGATTAGATTGCCAATATACAACATTACATTACCAGAAAACAAATTCAATGATCTCAAGAGCACAATACCTGCAAAACGAACTACTGGATGTATTAAAACAAATAAGTACAAACGGAACGAGATAGCTAAAGTATGTGGATCGTACTAATAGAAACTTTGGAAAATAAACAAATTACAATATTGCTTTTCATGTTCTAATTAATTTTATTAAAACGATGTGCGAAATACCAATTCAAAATTCAAATTTATTGGTGCATACGCGAGTACGTTGCGCAATAGACTAGCACGTGTGCAGATGTCGAATTGCATACACATTTAGTTCAAATTGAATACGTCATCTTAAATGCATAGAAACGTAGAAATGTATAAATATCGGAAATAATTAAAGAACAATCTTATTATAAAGCTTTATTACATTTTTAGAATAGCTTAACCTAAGTACATAATAATCCTAGAATAATTTAAACGAAAATATCATTCTAGGAGATTGAATTTCGTTAACTGTCACCTATAAAACGAACTGGCATAAAAGTGTAACAAAATTACATATGTTCAAATATTTATTATTATATCAGGACTCCTTAATATATTTAATCATATCATTGATACACTAAGTGATCAAATTAATTACAAACCTGCAGATGTCAATTTTAAAATGCCAAATGCATAACCGGTTGTATATCCTAAAAAGCTACGTTTACTACATGGGTCTACTATCAGGTGGCAGCTGATATTTTACAAATAAGTGGCTTTTTAATCATATTATCGTCTTTTATAATCAAATTCATAAAAAAAGATTTAAATTTTAATCAAATATAGTAAAGATTAGATCTTCTAAATTATACATTTTTTTGAGCATTCATAAGGATGAACACAAGTCAAAATAACTACGTAAACTCTTTTTTGAATTTTTATTATTCTTACAATAATATTAAAATTGTTGTTAATATAATTAAACTCTTATTTAAACGATAAAATAAATTCAAAAATTTCGTATTGCAATTGAGCACATATATTTAGTCGACGAAATAATTAAGGTGTTGAAAGATTTGTGATAAGCACTAGTTATGTAGTCGAATGAATAACTGTAAAGAAAAACTAAGAAGTTTCCCTTGAAAATAGTAACCGTCGGAATATTATGGAATCGATACAGTCACTGAAACGGAATTACAAAAATAACATTATATTACCAATAATCTAAAATATAACAGAATCTGATAATATTATTATACAATAGTAATTCTAGGAAATAATTAATCGGTCTCGACAAACCAACGCTAAACGTTCTACAAATTTATAAATTCAATACTTTAAAAGGCTGTCCCAAAGTGTGATTCACAATGTATTCTTCTTTTATATCAATCTTTGAATAAGCATAACGCTACCTATACTTTGTACGCTTTTGTACACTGGCTCTAAGACATTCAATACTTCACTGAAACATTGATCTACCCTTCGATTTTCAGTGAACAAATGTCCTCATGTTTCATTTTTTATGGGGGCAGGGGGAATAAATATTTATATAGAATTCGGTTGTCATGAGAAAATAAGTTTTTAAGACAACAAATCTTGGGTCAAACCATTGGTCAATGATGGAGACCTCCAACTTTTAACTTTTTCGATTGGCGCACGGTTCTGCTTGCTTCACTGTCTGAAGACTCAGATTCTGTATCGTTATATCCTGACATTGGTACACCTTCTGACTTTGTAACTTCGCAAGTTTCAGCTGCGAAGTTGCCTGTAATTTTTGCTTTCTCCAGAGCTCGAACTGTAAACAATCCAGTTGATACAAAATTCAATAGGTTTTGCATTCAATTTTATTGGATACACGATAGTTTTGACAATAAAAATAAAATATTTACTTTGGGACTCTAGAAGACTGTTTTGCCTTTTCAGGTCATCTATGTCTTGTTGATGAGAAGAATTCTTACGGCGCATGAATTGTATATATTCAGCAGCCTTTTTCAGTATTTGTGCTCTACTTACAACCTTCTCACTCTGCAATGCTGGTACAGAATCTCGCAAACTTGAGAAACTATCCTTAATATGATCTCTACGCTTACGTTCTAATGCATTATGGTGTGCTCGTTTTTCTGCCTAAAAGTAGAAGAAAAAATCCTTATAAAACACTACATTATAGTATATTACATCTCAATATTGATTAATATTTTGTTACCAAGATAAGCATTGAACTTCAATAACATTGTACAAGATTTAACCTTTTTATAAAAAAATTAATTAGTAAGACAAACATTATGACAGAATTAAGTTTGATATATGTACATTGTGTAAAAGGGAACAATGCAACCCAAGTTATCAGTTCAACAACAGTCTTCTCTGCTTTGTTCTTAAATTCTCAGTTTGTTTACAAACAACTTCATGTATGTACAGTTAGTTTAAAGAACATAGAGGTAACACTTCTAAATTAATCCCAAATCCATTAAATCCTTAACTTATAGTTACATGAAATTCATTTATTCAATGTATAGATTATAACTTTTTTCCGTGGTCTGTGGTTGTTTAGATAGAAAACGTCAAACTAACCTCAAAAATATTTAAATCTGACACTCTACGAATCGATTAAGTTTATATTAGTGATCGATTTGTGATTAGAAACACAAAATAAGAAAGAAATAACGAAATCGAGAATAAACAGGAGTCTTACTTGAGAATAATATTGGGTGTTATTCGAATGCCTCTGTCTAGAGTCGGAGTCATCACCTTCCTGAAAAACGACGTCTTTAATAACACTCATTGAAAGGGCACTTTTAAGGACTTACATCGCTCTCAATGTCGATGTCTCGATCATCGTCACTCATTATAATTTCCTTCGGTTGCCGGAGTAATTGGTAAACAAAACCCTTTATCGAGTATTTGAGTAATACGTATACATACACATCTGTAGACGTAGACACTACATATAGTACTACAATCAGATTTGTATGGTGTATGTTGTATGTACAAACAGAAACGTGGACGATTCAATAGAAAAACATACGTCTCAGAAATGTATGTACCAAGAACCTAGAGATTTTTCTTATATTATTTCCCTATGATTTCCTTACAGTAGGATTTCACTATAAAATTCAATACAACGCATACATACAATCAATTCACGCGTATTCTAAGTTCTATTTTAATCCAAATAGTTATTTTCTTTACAGTTTTAAATATTGTGTGATCGAATGATAAAAAAAAAAGATAGATTATATTCTTCTCTCGAGTCTTACGTTCTAGGATGCATGTATTCGTAGGTGAAATATTTTTCTATACAGAGGAATAGATCTGCTGTGAACGCAGATAAATTCAACAACGATAAAATTCAATTTCAACGCAGTAAGCAAATCAAATAATTAAATCACTTTTAATGTTATCACAAAGGTGCATTTACTAATTTTAGAATTAAAAAGTAAGCTTTTTACGTATAACTCTTATTATAAATACATACATGTAAATAATTAATAAAATAAAGATCTAGCGTAATCAACAAAGTAGAAATTTATCTCCATCATTAAAATTTAAATATATCTATGGCGACATCTACAATAGAATATTGAAGCTACTAATAATAATAATACTGCATCATCTACTAGATGACACTAACATACATTTTCAATTTTATTGAAAGGAATTCAGTATAATATTTTTAAAATGTTCTGGAGCGAATGTAATGTTTTTTGTTAATTGACGATTATATCGTTGATATTATCATGACACTTTTCTACTAAATTATTTAATAGCGAATATTAATTCTTATTACCTCAAAGAGGGAATTGTTGCTATATTATTTACATGACTAATAATATATAACTATTATGAACAGCATAACAATTTTATAAGAATTGAATCTAATGTATGTAAGCCACGTGATTTTAAATATGAATTGAAGTTATACACATATTCTTATAAATTTACATACATGTTCATAACTTCACCTCATAGCACCCACGGTTCAAGCATGGCGGTCGCCGTTAATTGTTCCGCTTTTTCTTCCGATGGTGAATATTTCGCTAATTGTGGAAACGATGGAAAGTTAAAAATTTGGGACACATTCTCTAGTCGCTTGAAACAAGAATATATTTCCAATTTTCATCTCTCTTCTCCCTGTTGTGTTTTGACCTGGCTTTATGTCAACTCTTCGTCAACAAATACCACGGTGAGCCATGTGCTTTTTTATTTCACATTTATTTAAAGTGTCAACTTATTATCTCTTTCATTTGCGTACCGTACCAGGGTACATAAATTAGAAGTCTTTACGAGTTCTATTACAAAGATCGACATGTTCTTCCGCTTGTATAAATTAAAAGTTCTTCTCAACAGATTCGTAGGTTATCTAGCAAATGCGGTTTGTAATATACTGTGAATATCTCAAAAAATAACATCTAAAACCATGTTCCGGTATAAGTATTTAGAAAATCATTAAGACATTTATTATTCTCAATATCTCTGGTCATGTTCGTACTTTCAATTATTTTAAAACAGCGCCCGTTTATTAAAGAAGTTCAATAAGCTGACTATCTTATTTTCTTAGATTTTCAATTAAATAGAACTTTAATTCAGTATTTTTATAAATATACCTCAGAACTGTTATGAAATAAGAACTTTTGTAGTGTTTTATTATTTTTCTTTCCTAATTGTACACACTAAATAATACAAATTTTTTGTAATTTCCAGCCTTCACCATGGAAGAAGCGCAGAAGGAAGTCAATTTCAGAGGAATCAGCTCCCAAAGGTGTTATTGCTATGGGATCTACAAATGGAAAAATTACTCTTTACGATACAGCCACGTCGTTAGTTACTAATCAATTGGAAGGTCACAATGGTACAGTTACAGCTGTGACCTGGTCTGAGAATGTTGGTCTATTCAGTGCAGCAGATGATCATCATATTATTCATTGGAACCTTAAAGAAAATGGAGTGAAATGCAAATGGAAATCTGGAAAGGGGAAGACAACATCCCTAGCAGTTTCAGAGGATGGAAAAAGCTTATTGTCAGGGGAAAGAGTAGTTAAGTGGTGGGATCTATCTACAAAACAGTTAATAAAAACATTTACAGGCCATGCTAATCAAGTGACATGTCTTTCTACTGTAAAAATACCATCTGGATGTAATTATGTAATTAGCGGTGCTTGTGGCGATGGTTGCCTTAGCGTTTGGGCTTTAGATGAAGTAAGAAATGCATTTTAATTTATCAATTAACAAAATTTCAGTTCATGTGATAGGTATAATAAATCATATAATATTTCCAGAACAAAACTGATAGGACAGCTGTGGCGAGCTTAGCCCTACAAGATGATGCAGTAAGTGTCTCGGTAAACATGTCTAAGGAGTCTCAGGTGATTGTATTGGTAGTAACTAGGTCAGGTCAGGCACACCTGTTTCATTGCCAACAAAACGGTCGTGCAAAGCCGCTGAAACCTAGCTTGAGTATTGCAGTAGCTTCTGACATAAGTCAAAAAGATAGTGTCCAACAAATTCCTATCTTAGATGCGAAATTAATGGAAGACCAAAAACTACTCTTGGCATATGGTGCATATCTTAATCCCACGTTTGAGAGGGTGATCCCAGATTTCTCTGAGAAAGTACAATGTTTGGTGCGTTCTGAAAATAGAAAAACTAAAGAGAAAAAGGAGGAAATTTCCAAGGTTAAAGCTACTATAATTGAAGATAATGTAGAATACCTTACACCAGGTGAATATCTGTCTCTTATTTTTATAGCATTATTGTTTTATTGTGTTATTATACGATTTTTCATACACAGGATTAATAGCGACTGCTCCAAAAAGAAATAGAAGTAATTCTGGATCGCAATTGTTGTTAAAAGACAGATTGGAAAACCTAAGCCTAAACGCTGAACCCAGTAATGTAGGAAAAAGTACCAGTTCAGGTAGTAATAGGGCACAACTTTTGCTTCAAGGATTAAATAGTAAAGATAAAACTATTTTGAGCACTGTATTCGTTACAAAAAACGAATCTATTATTAGGAATACTATAGCCAAATTACCAGTACAGGCAATTGGACCATTAATTAAAGAACTGACCATCTTGCTCCAGGGTAAAACTTTCGCGTAAGATTTCCACACGTTAATTAGTTCTCTTATTACCTCTATATACGTTCTAGTTAAAATAATAACAAATCAAATAATAATTAATTTTGTAAATATTTATTTATTTTCATTATTGATCCATTATAGGAGTAAAATGGCTGTGAGATGGTTGGAAGCATTGTTAGTAGCTCATGCGGGTCATTTATTATCACAAGCAGATCTCATGCAATCGTTTGGACCGATTCTAAGTTTAATCGATGCCAAACTAGCGCTCCTGACAGAAATTTCGAAGCTAAAGGGTCGTGTTTCCCTCATCACTGGCCAGATTTCACAAACAGTTGCAGAACAAAACAAAGAAGAAGAAACTTGTTTCGTGTATCAAGATTCAGGTTTGTATAGAAAATTCCACCTTGAAATGCAATTTGACAAACTGACACTAACATTATTCAACATATTTTCTAAAAATTCACGTAAAATTAATAAATTGCAATTCGATCTATTTAAAAACATAATCTTGTTTTCCCCAGTCGTTTTCAACTAAATTTAATAAAAGTAACTTTAAACAGATTCCTCGGAAGAAGATGGCGGAATCGAGGATGAGGATTTAGAGAGTGAATCCGATGAAAATTGGGAGGAATTGTCTAATCAGGATGAAGAAGATGAACAGAATGAACAAGATATCAGAAGTATAAACTCTGATGAAGAAGACGTGAATGAAAACCAGGACGATAATGAGTCTATATCCAGCTAAATATTAATTTAGGTACAACTTTTACATTAAACAGTTTTGAAAATGTAATTTTCTTAATAAAAATGCTGTTAAAAACTGCATTATTTTAATATTAAACGTTTTAACAATTTATTCAATTAGCAATTTACCTTTTTTTTATTTTGTTCCAGTAAATATTCAAGTTCCTGGATGTAAAAATGTGGGAAAGAAATGAACACGAAATGATAAATAAACGACGTTTTTCTATATTAATTATTTAGTTTTATTATCATTGCGTTTATATAAGACTAATCAAATTTTAATATCATATGACTAAATTTCTATTTCCCTCTAAAATAATTTTATTAAAAATTTAATTAAAGACAGAAACGAAAATAATAAAATGTTTATCATTTGTGTCATCTTATCAATTAATGTATTATATTAAAAGTATTAAAAACCATTAAGGAACGTGTATGTATCGTTCTTAAACGCTTGCGCCTTCTGCCACCTGTCACAAGGGGTGTTAACCTAGGACATGATTAAAGTTTTAAGGTTAGATAAGCATTGATCATTTATATGTTGCTTGAAAATTTATATAGAAAACTCAAAGAGTGTGAACAATTTTGCAAATTTTTTAAATGTATCTGGCTTGGTAAAACATAGTGACCTGGCATTTTTTAAAATCTTTATTGTAATATGGTAAGAGAAAGAACACTTTAAGAATAACTGTATAATATAGGTTATTATTTATCGTAGATCATATACTCATTTTTTAATTTAACATAAATATAAGAACTTTTTGGTTTTCAGTTTCTTTTTCCAAATATGTTTATTTAATACAATTTATAATTTGAATAATCAAAGTTATATTCTGACTTCTTTCGGAATGTGAATTTCACTTTAGCAGAAAGGTTATCATTTGTGATTTTAATATAATAATGATACTTTATTGTAACCATTGCAATAATTTACAGAGTTGTTAGAATTCAATTATACATGTAATTCATTTTTTAGCCAATGTTAAAACATGACATTGAACTTCCATCACCAGTTCCTGATTTGCTATTGGAAAAGCATGCAAATTTTTTACTTTCATATGGCACAGACAAGGATGAATATGTAAGTAGTTATTATAATCGACCTATTAATTGTAAGCAATGCGTAATACGAACAAATAATTATTTATAGTTGTAACGTTTAAAATGATAGTTGAGTTACTATATTAACTTTATTAAATATATAACAATTATAAACATTATTATAACAAAGCTTGTACAAAAATATGTAATTATTTCAGATGTATTGCATAACGGAACACATGCGAATGTCTGGTATGTACTGGGGTCTAACTGCATTAGATCTTATGGGCAAACTTGAACACATCAATCGGAATGAGGTTTTAGAATTCATAGCTCAATGTCAAACAGAAAGTGGAGGCATAGCAGCAAGTTTGCAACATGATCCTCACATTCTCTACACTTTAAGTGCGATACAGATACTCTGTATCTATGATGCTCTTGATGTTATTGATGTAGAGAAAGTTGTGAAATATGTAAAAGAAAGGCAACAACCAGATGGAAGTTTTACAGGTGATATCTGGGGTGATGTTGATATCAGATTTTCTTTCTGTGCTGTAGCAACTTTAGCGCTTCTGGTTAGTACTATGTTAAAATAAAATTGAATAATAATGTACATATAAACGAAATTGAGAAGAAACGGAACATTATTTTTTAGAACCAACTGGATGCTATTGATGTTAATAAGGCTGTTGAATATGTGATGAAATCTATGAATTTCGATGGTGGTTTTGGGTCAAAGCCTGGTGGTGAAAGTCATGCTGGCATGATTTACTGTAGTGTGGGTTTACTGTCTATAACTGGTAATTCTTTTCACAGCCTGTTTTAAGTAGTACTTTGTTTTTAGTACAATTATTGTTCAATCAATGTTCATTATACTTGTAATATAATTTTTGCAGGTTGCCTTAATTTAGTAGATGCAGATCAATTAAGTTGGTGGCTTTGTGAGAGGCAACTTCCGTCTGGAGGATTAAATGGTAGACCAGAAAAATTACCTGATGTTTGTTATTCCTGGTGGGTTCTATCTTCGCTCACAATTCTTGGACGACTTCATTGGGTTAATAAGGAACAACTGGTATGAATACTCACAGAAAATCTAAGTTTCTACCACATAATTATTTAATTTCTATTAATAGTTGTCTCATAATATTTACAAATAAATTTGTTATTAACTGTTTTACATTGATTTATAGGTGAAGTTTGTACTAGCATGTCAGGACACAGAATCAGGAGGATTTAGTGATCGTCCTGGAGATGTTGCTGATCCTTTTCACACCTTGTTTGGATTAACTGCACTTTCTCTTTTAAACGCTGATTATCCATTGAAAAGGATCAATCCAACATTTTGTATGCCAGAGTATGTTATACAAAGGTTACAGCTGAAACCTTCCAGGCTAGACCAAAGTGATTGATATTTATTTCCAAATAATGAAATTTTTACGAATCAATAAGAAATGCGAAAATACAACATAAATCTTTTGCACGAATTATTTTCACTTCTTTATTTAAACACACGACATTGCTCGTTTTTACAGTGTATACCGAATGTATTATAATATATTAATGAAGAAAAATATGTGCTCAATGCAAGTTACTGCAAACAAGATTACAATTAAATGGGATAAGCACGACACTATTGATAGAATGTTAGTATGAAACATATATGTTCAATGAAATGATTCGCAGAATGATAAAGTAATTACTTCTTATATCCTTATTAAGTATCTATTATTATTTATTGTATTATGGCAATATATTACATTGTAATTGTTACTACCGCTTTTGGAAAATTCTTAGTATTTTAATAGGTTCGTCTGCAGCTTGTATAACTACTGTTTGTTTCGGTGTATTGCATTCTTCATAAGAGAGACCATGAATTCCTGAAGAAAAAAAAGACAGAAACGTTAATGTTGTGATGTATTATCATAATATGTCTAGTTTTCATTGGATAAAATGAAGTACCTAGAGTATGCAAAAACAGTGAAAATGTGTCCGCATTACGAATTGTTCCTGCAATAATGGCATATCTATTGTTAAAGGATAGAAAAGCCTTTAATGCCAACACTAATGCATTAAAAGAATACGGTTCATATAAAATATCAGCTCCAATTATTACATCTGGTACAATCCTGTGTTCGTCCAAATATTCATTTATATGTTCCCAATTTAATTTTATTATTTCTACGTCTGTATTATTATATTTTGTTTGCAATCCTAATCTATCTATTTCTGCAATCTTCTGATTGTCTAATAAATTGAGTTTTACATTTTCACAGACCATTTCTAAGACTGATTTGTGGCAATCTGTGAAAATATATCTATTTGGAGAACAGTTTTTGATAATACATAGTCCTGTCAATCCAACTCCACAACCAAGTTCTAAAATGGCTTTATTGCGAAATTCAGATTTGTTTTCGATACACCATTTACTTAGCTCAAGTGCTCCCTATGAATAATAAATATTACAATTGACACTGCAATTTTGTAATAAAACTAGAATAATTTTTTTCCAATAATAAACTACCTGCCAACAACATAGTCCTGTTGTACCTTCTGATATAATATTTGTACTCTCTTGTAGTGTTATACGATCAGATGAATCATTGCAGTTTATGAAAAAGTGTCGATAATGGATTAATTCGCTTGGTGAGGTAGATATTAAATCACAATATGCAGTATACAAGTTATCATGAACTTTACCACCCCCTTGTTCAATCTAATTAAAAAGCAGTATGAATAAAAAATTGCACACATGAATAGTTGTTATATAATTCATATTTTTGTACCTTGTTCATAAGTAATTTTAAGAATGCTCGCTGATATGAACGTTTGACAGGATATTTCTTTATCAAATCATTACCTATTGTACTCTTTAAAATCTCTTTTTGTTTTTTGCAAACATTTTGCTCAGAATCCTAAAATTTATGCGTAAATTAATAATAAAATTGAAAGATTTATTTAAAACATCAAATGAGAATTTACATACAAATATAACAATTTTGTGCAGTGGTGTGCAACAGAGAAATTGAACCATTACAGTGGTCATATAAAATAAACACTTGTTGCTTTGATTTATTATTGAACAGTCTTTATTAAATAAATGCTCATTCGGTAAATTTATCGAATTCGTAAAATTAGATGTGTTTAGTAAGTCCTCGTCCATTTTATTAAAATTTTAGTACATACAAATCGTCTTAGATCAAATCCACGTGTCATACACAGAATAGAAAATATTCTTTCTGTCAATGCGTCATTCTGTACATAGGTTATGTACATATAATAATGTATACTGGATGAATCCAAATTAAGGTTATTTAAAAAAGCAAAGGGAACAAAGTGTAATGAAAATCCATATTAAAACATGTGAGTTTACATGGAATTTTTCGAATATATACACAAGCCTTTTATTATCACATGTATTCTTCTAAATGTTGGTAATATTTTTACACTGCAATAATCGATATACATTATGTACTCTTTATCGTCATCAGAATTATATAATACAAGTATGGTAACAATAACCACAAATCAAATTGTCCAAAACGAGTCAATTAAACAAAAATTATAGCATGCGACATGCGATCACTGGATTTAACTGAACTTCGTGATAATTGACAATACATAATCATAGTCGCAGTTAATGACCGCAATGACCAGTAATGACTGTGAAAAGTAATACATAGTGATGACAATGTTATCACTATGCACAGAATTCTTATAGAGGTGAAACTCATACTTTTTTCTAGTAACCAATTTCCAGCGTGCAAGCGTTCATAAATACATATATGATTTCATATTCAAGTGCGCATGCGTACAATCAATATATACATATAGCTTCAAAATATGTAAGAACATTAAATTCCATGTCTGACCTGATAAAAATAATATTTGATTAATATACAGTTCATGAAATCATGTACATATATTAAACGCATTTTTCTATCATAATTACGTGTCAATATATCAATCGCATTAACTTCCAAAAGCGACAACACTGTCTGCTTATGGATAAAAAATTTCAGAATCGTTAATAATCAAAGGTTGTGGCAGAAGTTCCGCCTCTGTAATACATAATGTGCTGTGGTTTCGTTAGAATTTAAAGCAAAGACATACATATGTACATACATATGCAGTGAGTTTTGGTTCTTCAACTCAAATGAGAAGGGACTGAGGAATTGAGCACTGCTGAGAACTGAGACTGAACACTGAAACATCTGAACTGAACGAACTTTGACAGCTGACAAGTCTTCTCTTGCATGTGTGAAGTGCTGCTAATGTCGCATGTTACATATCAGTTATGTGCATAGATATTTCGCACAGCTTACCGATTCGTAATAAATTTCATTAATTACGGTAAATCGTAATAGAATTTCTCGATCGAAATACCATAATATAATGTAATTTTTTTCTGTAAGTAACGTTGCATTGATTTAATAGTCAAACAACAACAGCGTAATGGAAAACTTGCACACTTACGTTTTTAATATATTTTAATTGTATTACCTTATTAAGGTGAGTCCAATTAGCATTGCATTAGGATGCCTGTGATAATTTCTTGAAGATTTTTTAGTTACATGTGACTGTCTAATTTAGGTAATTAGTAAATTTATGAGAATTCACGTAATGGCCTCAGCCATGGAGCAACAACAGCAGCAGCAACAACAACAACAACAACAGCAACAGCAGCAGACCACCCTGGAATTTTACCAGGCAATGGCTGATTTTAAAAACATGTTCCCTCAAATGGATGACGATGTGATAGAGGTAAAATTCATTGAATAATTTTCATATAAAACAAATACATTTATAAATGTTTCCTGTTCAAATAATATTATATTTGATCTCATATTCTTGTCGATTCATAGTTTTAAAATATTTTATATTACTTGTACACAATCTTTAGGCTGTATTAAGATCTAATCAAGGGGCAGTGGATACCACAATCGATCAGTTACTTACTATGAGTACAGACAACGAAAATGAAAAGATTAGAAGTGAATTAGAACAAAATGAAAAATCACCGAGTACCTCTAAGTCTCCAAAAGCTGATTCAAGTGTAGCCTTAAAAAGTATACGTAAATGGCAGCCTGCTCTACTAGGACCATTACCAGAAACATTTCTAAGACTCACCCAAGTTCCAGAAGACAATCATGATTCGTATTCAAAAGAAAATTCCATGTTGGAGGATGAAAGAATCTTTATGTTCCTTCAGAATGAAGAATTCATGGCTGAATTGCGTTGGAATGAAGATTTTTTGTCAACATTGGAAAGTGGTATGCAATATTCATATACAAATGATAATTAACAAGATATTCCATTTGGAAAAATATTTCAAATAGAACTTTCTTTATTTTGTGGAGATTTATATTGCTTAAATGGAGGTATTCCTAAGATTTAAAATGATCTTTGAGTTTTTTATTTCAAAGTGAACTCGGTAGCCTAAAAATGTTAATATTTTATGATTGTATAAAGTTATTTCATTATTTACATCATTCAGATTATTTATTATCACAACAGTGATATCCTTCTTTAAAAAGACTGTAATAAATTATTTTGTTTTATTTCAGACTCAAAAGTACCAGGGACGAATCTCGAAAAATATGGTCAAACTGGCCATGATGATGAAGATCTTTTTAAAGAAAGACTAAAACATATGGGCAAAGGTGAGAAAATGAATCACTTAATGGACACATTATATGTATAGTACATTATATAATACATATTATTATATAAAACAAAATTATCCTTATAGTGTCTCGACGTAAGTTCGCGCAACTTACCAAAGTATTTACACGCAGTAAAAAACGTGGAGGTAGGCAATTACTAACACCAACAGCTTCTTGTGATGACTTATTGAATCCTGAAGAGTCCTCTAGATCTCAATCTTAGAAGTCTTACTGATATTCCTTACTTTATTTAAAAGAAAAGACAACTACAGCAACTCATAACTATAGTCATATGTCGTCCAAAAATGTGGAAAAAGCATATCTATATTAATGCACTTAAACGAGAAACTACAAGGCAGACTTACATAGAAATTAATTTCCTTTTAAAAATTGTACAAATTAGAAAACAAGTAGAAATTCATTTTTGGTTTTGATATCACATGCAGTCATTAATGTATTATTATAATAATGTATTTATTACGCTGCTTGGATATAATTTCACCCACAAGCTCAGAAAGATCAAAATGCAAAATATAAAAGTAATACCTATAGACGCTATACAAGAAATTCAAACCCGCAGAATATTTCGTATTTTAATAACTTAGTACAGATAAGTACACAGTCTACATAGTAACAGTACAATAATTACTGCCATTACATTGTTAAACTAAGGATTTGTGAAACTTTTTTTAAAGAATTTCATTTATCGTAAAATAATGAATTTTACTTCCTTTTTATAAATGGAATATTACTTTTTGAAATAAGTGATTTTAATGTTGATAATATTTTTAAAATTTTATTTATATTTAATATTAATAATATTTTTAAAAGAGTATTGCGGATGAAGTTTTTAATCCGTTAATGTAAAAAAGGAAACTTGGTTCGGCATTATTTTGCGCATCATAATAATCTTAAATGTGCAAGCACACATTATTTAAAATACTTAGTTAAATCGCAGTTGTAATTATAAGTGTAATACATTCTAGTTCGTTCATCTAGTCATTACTTAACGACAAGTATCAAGCATTGCAATATTGTTGGTCTAGGAAACATTTATATAATAACTGAGCATAGGTAGAATATTTACAAATATAATGGTACACGTCACAGGCATGAAAATAAATTAAAAATATTGAGCTCAAATATACTGATATAAAAGGCAAACTACATTGTTTTCAGTGACCCTTTGATAAAACAAATCTGTTTGATTCATTAACTTGTACCTTTATTTACTCATTACCATTTAATGCAAAATACAAGTTACAAAAGGATTATAAAAATAAAATAAAATTTATGGCGTACAAAATGTTTTAAAGCTGTTTTTATAAAGCATACAATCGTAATATGTATTGCACAATTTTATGTTTTTTTAAATATTAGTAATGTACAATGCGGAATAGAATTTAATTTCATGATTAATATACATCCTGGCCCATTTTGTCGCATTTTCAGCCCATTTTGTCGCTTGAGTTTCGTTACTATGTATCGGACTATTTAAAAAATACTCTGGCCCCAGATAAACTATAATAGAGTAACTGAAATTCCGCGCTTCTCTCTTTTAAGCGTTTCGACGTTAATGCCCTTGTTTGTTGTAACTTTTCGTCTCCATGATCATTTTTATTTTCTGCTCCCTGTTTTTCTGTGCTTAAATGCTGCTCAACTGTTTTGAACCAGTGTAAACTGTCTAATTCCGCTGACTGATTTAAGAGAGCATTTATATAAGCGATTCCCATCGCAAAACCGTCGTCAGTGAAAGCTGCACCTGTCTGGTTCTTTTTAAACATTTTTTCTTTATTTGATATCGAATTATCCACAAAGCTTAATGTTAATGGAGGCACAATCGCATAAAATTGTTGTAAGTGATGCGATTTAGTGTCTCTAAATGCAGACGAAAATACGTCAACAAGAAGCTTGAAATATTGTATACCTTTGGTAAAATTTTGCACCAAACTAGCAATATCATTCTCCAAGCACCTTGCTGCAGCTTGAGTTATTGTACTGTAATTTAAGTCCTTGCATATTAATTCGAAAGACGCGGATGAATTAATATCAGGCAAAAATGAGATAGCGTTTGAACTTGCGTGTAATCCACCCGATCTGATTAATCGTACGTATCCCAGTGCGTTTCCAATTTGAGTTATTAATTGTCGAAACTGATCTAAATAACTCAAACCATCAGGCGTCATACCCAACTTTCTAATTCCCTTCTGGAATTTCTCTGCTCTTTCATATGTGTAAGGTGTTGCACCATTTTCTCTTTGAGCTTTGATAAATCTGATGTCCCGCATTAGCCTCGATTTTATATGCTCATCAAAAAGAAATTGTGAAAACGTGTGCAACTTCACACGAAGAAATTGATACACAAAGTTTACTGTTGTGCTCATAATACCAGTTCCATGAGTCCTAATGGAATTGGCTATATGTCGAATTCCAATGGTATTTAAATGCTTATTATTACTAGTATGTTCGATGAACGTTTGAGTATTTAAATTATATAAATACTTTGAAACAAATACATGAATATTCCGCATAATCTCTAATGCATCCAAACCTTGCTCTAAGGTTTGCGTAGGTAGATGATTCTGTACAGTATTAAGATTCAATTTATAGTGAGCAAGAGCATGCATCATTCGGTAAGTTCTCCAGTCATGCAGAGCTACTGTAGTAAGATTATAAAACATATTATCAAGATAATGTTCAATAAACCTTTTAGCATATATCATACTATTTGCCAAAGGTAATGGTAAAGATTGTACTACTCTTCCACCATCTTTTGTTTCCATATTGAATGGATTCGTAGAATCCAACTTCAAATGTGCGTGAACATGAAGCCTTAGATTTGTTTCAATCTCATGGCAAACAGGTTCTAATATATTTTTAGTTAACATCTCTTTTAACTGTAGAATCCTCTTCGTCTTTAAATCCGACCCTTCTTGTTCGTTTATGGTACTATTAAATGCTCCAAACAAATGTATAATATGACTTATATTTAAATTACTATCTGCTACAAAAGAGAAGTAAGCTGGAATTATATTCTGATGATGTAGCAATATAGAATAATCGCAAATTTCATTGATAACATTGTGCAACTCTGCTACAGTATCATAATTGTCTAATAACAATCTTAATTTCAGCATATCTTCCTCTTTGAATGTATCTGTTAACTGACTAGCACATGCTAAAGCGCATCTCACTATTAATCTTCTATCTGCACTCGCTGGTCCATTTAATAATTTCATACTCAAACTTATAAGTGATAATGTGTCCAATCTTTCTTTGCTATAGCCTTTGTCTTTCTGAACCAAACTTTTTCGTGTATTTTCTAACATGGCTAAAATGTAGTAACTTAGATACTGTAATACTTGATTCTGTGATTGCACTATGACTGGTCCCAATATATAAAATGTATTCTGCAAAGACTTTTGTACTTCTATTAGCCTGCAAATCAACTGAACAGTATTACGGTTCATTGGTTTAATAAGTGCTGCATGCATGTTCATTATGAACGATACAGTTTCCTTAATTTGAGATAACAAAATAATTAAATCTATCAGCAAAGACTGTTTCTGCCAGATGTCTGAAACTTGAAGAGTATTCTTCACTGAAACAGCTTGTACTTCTGTAGACCATGTAACAGCTCTATAAATTAAGTTGTTCACAGTCTGAGACAATTTTTGTGTTCTGGAGGTCAACAGTTTTTTCCCCAATTTGTGGACTGATAGCATTACCAGCTTCCTTTGGTAAGAAATCACTTAAAAATTGACTTGGTATCCATATAACATTTCCAATCAGAGTAACAGCATAAAGTTTCTTATTATTCTCAAGTACTCGTTTAATTAATTTTTTATCACAGGTACCAAATAATTTCATCACTACAACGAGACCAATATTTACTCTGATCCAGTTCTTACTCAATGTTGTGCTGTTGCTAGATTTGTTTTCAATATCTGTCATTACATTCTTTAGGTAACTAGTAATTTGTTCACTCAGCATAGGACCTTTACTCACATCCATAACTCGTTCAATTGTTTTAGAAAAAATTCCTCTTTTTAATAAACATTCTTGCAAGTCCTTTAGCAACTTATCGAATGTGTGAAGTTTTGATTCCATTATACCAAACTGTGAAGGATCGTGAATAATAGAACGTACATGCATTCTATATTTCTTCCATTGTTCTAATAGTGATGGTTGGGACTCTATGATTTCATCCAATGTTAAGGCAATTGCAAACAGATCAATGAAATGTTCTATTAGCACAGGTAAATAAACTTCATTAGTATTACCAGATAAGCTGGACAGTTGCTCTGTTGTCAAATGTACAACAGTCCATACCCTATTCACAAAAACAAATAAATCTTGTAAGTCAGAGAGGAGAGATGTAATGCTTTTCTGATTATTTTCAATATCTCTTTCTCCATGCGTAAATAGTTTCTTATAGAAGGTCTTGGCTTCTATGTCAAGCAGTCTGATTTCTCTGCAAGTGGCAGCAACAGCAGCAAGTAACTTGGTTAAAAATTTATTTTCCATTTCTATTAAAAATATAAGACTGACATCTTCGACGGGTTTGAATACCAATCGCAATGGGCCTTCCACAAAATATTCTAATGTGGAGTCCGGCTTCCACGTTTTCTCTGCCAGCTGTTCAAAAAACTGTCCATATTTTCGTAAATGTATCGAACCTGCAGCTTTGTATACTGTTTCGTCCTTTTTCGAATTCCATGTTGTCGATTCTATCATTGCTACGTGGACTGTTTTTATTAGGTAGTACACCGACGAGGACACTGATAACACAGTAATTATCCGATGCACCACGGTTGCATGTAGAACGCGTTACTGTGCTCAGATTTATGATTAGTAAAATACAACGATGATAACACGGATCTTACGAATCATTAATCGTCAATTCAATAAATAGTTCTTAAGTTCGTCAGTCTACAATCTGGGTATAAATAAGGCATACATAAATTACTTCACATATTGACAGGAAAAGGTATATGTACATATAGATGTACAGTGATGTCTCACCATATTGAGCCATTTCTACCTCACCATATTACGCCTTTTTATCCCCACCATTTTAATGCGCATCCAGCTTCGCGCAATTGAATTATCATTGAATGATCGAGAGAGACAGAAAGAAAACAGTGGTCTCTATGCAAGTGTCCACACGGACGAAAAACCTTGGCCGTTTGGCTGGTGCTCAATCTGAAACACTTGGCGCAATATTCGACTTGTACTTTTCGCCAGCGGTATACCACCACTCATCGCGAATATGAATATGAATGCTGTATCTTTCTAACACGCTCAATATAAAAACTAAGGTTATATCCAGTGCAATATAAACGACACATATCACCATATTCCTATTAAGAAACACAATTAAATTCCTATAAATTAATAATCAATGAACGCAGCATAATAACATCATTTGTGATCAGAGAAGAGTAAGACAAAACAAATACATAAATACAAATGTGGAATTCGAAGTAGGAAGGAGCAAAGAAAGCAGCAGCAGCAGGAAGTGCAGAAGTTTCCATAACCCAGACACCAGATTTGAATTAAGTTCATTTAGTGATAGTGAGAATTGTATTAGTGATTTTGTTAATCTTACTATTGCAAATGAACATAATGATAGTGATATCCAGAGCTATGATAGTGCACACTTTCAGCAACCTTTTGGATGGCTTTTGGATTTCTTTAAAAATAATATTTATACATTAAATTTTGCATTTCGAGCAAATAATTATCTTTCCTAAAAAGATATGATACACTTATCACTTGCTTAACTTGTCGAAATATTATCTATGAACACATACATTCGAAACATATTTCAATGTACATTGAGCAACGTTCGCAAATTCGCTCGTAAATGTAGTCAATAATTCTACGAGGCGAAATATACAAATCGAATATTGCGCCGCGTGTTTCAGATGGAACACCAGGCGTAGGGATGCGCGAAAAGAGTGAGACCGCAAGCATGGTAAAGGGAGACAAGCTATATTGGTCGTCGATGTAACTGGTTTCGTTTGTGATTTGTACTGATGTCGTGCTCTCTTGCTCACTCGCCACTTCCTCTCTTTGTCTAAAACTGTGAGGGCAGCACTGCTTAGCTATGAAGCATCAACCAATCAGAGAAAGGCAATTTCTGTACTATACCTCAAATTTCTGAGCCCTCTATTATGAGGCACTACTGTATATGCATATGTATATCAACCATCAACCGTCATCACGATTAACTACAGCTTATTGGACTGTTGGATTTACTGTAAATACATAACCACAAGGAGGCTTAATCCGTTAATAAATGTTAATTCGGTAATAAATGTTATAATAAAAGTTCTACTTCGTAGCCTTGTTGATAAGTATTATTAGTTTCCATCTAGTAATCAATTTAAATAAACCGCTATATTTACATAGACAATTTAGCGACCTCTGGAAGTATGTAACAACTGTAAAGAAATATAAAATTCGAATTCGGCGCAATTTCGCACCATCTATATAAAGAAAGGGAAAAAATCGAACTTATTATTACGAATTACCTTCGATAACACTATTAAAAGTTCAATTAATTTGTTTCTAACTTCTTATTTTCGTTTAATGTGCCCTTATATAAATAATATTATATAGCAAAATAAAGATAGAAGTGAATAAATTCTGTAATTAATGTTTTTACATGATTATAATTAGACATGGAAGGGGGAAGATATGGGTGCAGATACAAAGATTAATTTTTTATATGTTTTTGTCTAAAACTAACTTTCTTTATTCCTTTCTTCATTAAATTTTTCATCATTGTATTCAATGTGATTCAATTTCTTTCACTTCATCCATATCTCTTTGTGTTATCTGACTATATGCTAAAAAGACACCATATATGATTATAACAATAAGAAACAATGAAAAACAAAGATTAGTAACGAATAATTTACATTCATTGAATAAACATTTACACTTCTCGTACATACATGAATAGTATTAGAGTAAAATAAAATTACACGATTCTCGCTTTTTCCCCAAATTTTGCGGTGTATAGGAAAACAGTCCGATTATATAACGAAGCAAATTATTCAACATGTCTTATAATTATAAAAATAAAGAGAATGAAAAATTGTAAGATGTACTTACACATATGATAGAATACTTATTATCCAACTTTTAAACTAGTTACAATATTTGGAATACAATATTCTCAGAACTATAATTTTACATATAAAAAGTCTTAATAGTATGTATTACAACCTTAACTGGGCAAGAATTAGATAATTAGCAACATTTTAAATTTTTTTTAATGCTTTCTGCTAAAGACTAGACAAAACTGTCTTCAAAGATTTTCTTTGTTCCTTTATATTTTCATTTCCTAAAACTGTATCCAATCATCAAAACCTGAGACTTTTATATTAAATTTCAGTACGTAATACTTTCACTATATTTCCATTCAAAGTAAATTATTAATTATGAAAATTATGTTCCATATGTTTTGCTTTCCTTCAGAAGCAAATCAAAAATTTACATAGAAACGTTGCACACAAGTATGAAACATTTGTCTCTCTGTGCGCATTGATATTCTTTTTTGCTCGTGTCACTTATAATTGTAATTGATTCTAATCATGATTACTGTTGGTAAGTAAAATTAGAGTAACACTAATATTGTTTTCCAAACAAAAGGAGAATGATAATCGTGACTATAATATTATCGTAACAATTTTCGATAATTTTACCATTATTAACCGTTAAAAGTTATATGCATTTTTATTTCTCTATCTGCAATGTATATCAATATAAATATTCCATCAATGTAGCTTACGTTGCAATCTTATTATCATTCTGCGCTTTTTGGCGTAACTTCCTGCTTCATTCTCTATTCTTAAAGCCATCATCCAATGACATTATGAAATATTATGATTCGTGTAATAATTCCTCCAAAACTATTTTAAAATAGTTTTGATGATGGAAACGATCAGTTGCCGGCGGAAACTGTAGATAAAGTAGAAATATTGTACGTCGAAAACAGTTTTATTTCAGTAAAAAAGCAAAAAAAATTGTAATACTTATAATACAATACAATAAAATATGAAACTCATATTTTATATGAAACTCAATCTAATCTGAAATCAAAAATTAATTTACTTATGCAATGAAATGCAGAACTTCATTTTCTTATAAGCGTACGATTATTTCTTTAAAGTAACTTTTCGTTTCAACATACAACATTAGATTTTCTGATTGCATGCATATATTGATTATTAAATAGATTCTTAATCAGGTTAACGTAATTATGTTTTCAAAGTGTATATTTTCTGACAATTATATCACTGGTAACAATATTTAAAGTGTACTACAGATGAATGTTATTTCCATCTTCCCTTCTCAAACAAAGACCAGTGTAAATGGTCCCATTCTAGGCTATACACAAAAGAAATCATCATTTAGTTTATTGGGATTCATACATGTATATACATATATGTATATACATTCTTTCACATATATACAGTTAATCACAAAAATCTACATACACTTATCAAGTTTCAAATATTTTAAATCAAGAAACAAGGAGATATAAATAAACAGAACATAAAAAGTCTAAAAACAGTTACCTTTAATATATTACTATAAAAATAATAACATAACAACAAATTTTATGAATTATAATGTACTAGTCTTAATAATATAGTAAATTTTCATGATTTTGTAAAATGCGCGAAATCTTTAGTATTTTCAAATATTTGAATTCTATCAAATGTACGTAGACTTTTGTGATCGATTGTATAGATAATATAGTATGGTTACCGTCGGCAACTTTCTTAAAAGATACTGAATGAATATGTAAATTAGTAGACGTAGACGGTAATATTGTATATTATTTTCTTAAAAAATTAATAAATGAAATGCAAGTAAAAAGGCACTATATCTGGGTGTGGGAAACAATCAGGTATTTAGGCCTCTCTAATTTGTTTGTTTTTTCTTCTATACCATATACTTCCAGTAAATCACAGTTCTCTCAGTAAAGAAGTTACGCCGTTGCGATCGAACAACTTCCATTCTATTACACATATAAAGTCTTATTTCGTTTGGTACTAAACATACGTATATCAAGAGGAAAATTAGTATAAATTAGAAACAGCCACTCTTAAATCAACTTGGTGGTATTCAATAATACATTGGAAGCATAAAGTAATATCTTTTCTTTTATCGTACGTCGTTTTTATAAACTAGGATGGAACCATTATGCTCTATAAACGATGAAATGCTCTTGTTTGTTTTTTTTAGTTATTAATAATACTTGACTAGTTGTGGGAGAAATTATTAATTGGCAAGAGAATGTTGAATTGTTCCACGCATAGCATACCATGCCATGTTTTTTCAATGATGTCGAATACATTTCATCGTTATGTAAAAAGACCGATGTTGCTTTTTTTTATATTGACTGTCGAGGATGACACTCATCTAACAATCATTTCATTAAACAGGAGTTTCATGATCAGTCTCTTCAATTCTTCCCAATCTCCATGCATTTGGATCTCCAGCTGCTGCAAAGTAACAATGCAAACAATCTTTCACTTATTTGATCCAATGAGTGTCACGATATTTGAAATAACGATATATGTATCTGTAACACGTAAACTGTGTTTATGTACAATTATAGCAAAGTTTTCTATCTCCACGACATAAATTTATCAAGTGTAATACACCTAAAGCAATTTGTACGAGTAAGAGAAAAACCAATAACTGGATTAAATCTTTAAAAACAGTAATGAGAAAAAGAGAGGAAATAAACAGAAATGTACACAAGATAGCATGTTGCTGTCAGAATTTGTATTTTGATTTACAAAGAGTGAGCTTAAAAAAGTCTAATAGTATCGATCGAATTCTAACCTGGGAATCGTTAATATAAATAAAGTATAAAACAAAATTACGTAAGCACAAGGACAACTCACCTGAATACAATAACCAGAAGAAAATAACAAATGAAGTTACCCGATGATATTTGTATAATATATGGGATATCCATTGTAGAAACATAATACATATACATCACGTACAAATTTTGTGCTAGGGTAATTGCACAGCCTGTGTCACAGGGATATTACAAGGAAGACTGAACATTATTGTGTTGCACAGGATCTAAGGGAGGTGTACGTAGGTGATTGATATGATGCAAAGTGTTGTTCAGCACTTCCTGAGTCGTGTACAGCAGCGGCATTCTCTCTTCTATCCAAAGCAAAATCAAAATTGATGCACAATTATAAAGAGTGTAGTAACAAATATATAAATATATGTTATTTGTGTCATTACTAATTTGCAAACACATGCAGAATTTGCCATGCAACCAACAATTTTCAACTACACCTTCTAAATAACGATTATACTGAATTCATAGTACAATTATCATTATGAGTGTAGGTTTATCTCATAAAATAATGTGAAGAAATTTTTGTATATTTTTAATGTGTCAATCTAAAAAGACCTGATAAAGGGCTATCTAAGAAATATATGTTGATAATATAAAACTTGAAAGATAAATTCCATTGAACATTTGATAAATTATATTGTTTCTTGCTTACTATATACATATATGTAATAATTTAATTTTTAAAATATCTGAAATACGTTTCATTAAAACAAACAAAACAGCTTAGTTTTCGTGCAAAGAGTGGAGCATGTGCAAATATAACTGCGTCGAAAAAAGTATAATACTGTTTATATAACTAGAATAGAACTAAAAATATCTTAAAAGTTGCAAGAGATAACAAATATAAGTAGTTTATTACATGTTGCTATTCCAAAATTTTGCAGAATTTTAAACCAGTTTATTTTTATTTATTTTAATCTGATTAATCATAAAATGATTAGAAAGCATACATCAATGAGCAATAAACTATAATCACTGCAAATAATTATAAAACAGTGAACCTTTAAGATTTAGCAAAATACATGCCCATGCATATGTTTCAAGTAAATAATTGAATGGATAAGAATCTTTGTAAAATTCAAAGTACATTTTATTTAATTCAAACGAAATAAAAATTTTGTTGTTAGTATTTTTTACAAACATTAAAAGAACTTCGAATTTGTATAATGACTCTTATCTGCAATGAGCTTATGTGCTTAAAAAAGTTTAAAGAACAACTAGGATTAGTTGACCTAATTTTCTCACATACAATACCAAAAACTTACCTTCGTCCTCAACCGATGTTCAAAGTTCCTCCCTCTTTCTGTATTCATACATCCAAATAACTTTCCGCATAAAACACAAGGAAAATAAAAATACTAAAAATACACTAATGTTCTGCAATACAAAAATACAAATACATAAAAAACAAACAAACGTGGAACAAGACTATTGTGAAAGAAAAGTGTGTTTAAAAATGAAAAAGCGTTTGTTCCTTAGGGAAGTTCCAAAAACCTTTAATTTTTTTAAACTTTTTCATTTCAAGCTCCATTTTACAATAATCTTGTTTCTGTTTGCTCTTTTTTTGTACGTTTGTTTTGTGTATGTACTATTGTTTTCTGTGGGAACTTATGTGAACATCTGTGTATGAAAGAAGGAGAGGAATTTCGAATACCCGTTATAGGCAGAAGATAAGCTTTTAGTATTATTTTTATAAGTCAGAGACCCATGTTTAAGGAAAGTCTTATAATTGAAAAGGAGAATTATATCAGAATATATACATATACGTGTATACACACTTATCTCATTATTATAACAGTAAGTACTAAAAAATTTTGTAGGTACAGATAAATTCTTGTTATAAACATGGGTACTGTCAACCGTTGTGTATGACATATGTATACTGTGTTATACATATTTAAAATAATACAAATAACTGAAAAATTGATTAGTATAATCACACTTTTAGTATGTGTCATTGTACATATATTACAATGTTATTTTTTTTTTTGGTCAAGTATCAATATCAACTACCAAAACTACCCAAGACACGTAGATAATTATACAATTAAAAAAAGAATAGAAGACTAAAGTACAAATTTTTATATGAAAGTACATGTTAAAAATTTCATTTTCATAAATGTAGCTTTCATAACAAAATATTTAGATAGAGGTATTAATAACAAATATGTAATGCTCCTTCTGGATTATAATCTTATGTTATTAGAAAGTTGATTGATACTTACCTTGAAGTTGACGACTGATGAGAGCAGTGATACCTTGACTGTCACCAGTCTTTTTCACAACGAAAAGTTTGGTGTCAGGATCGTTTTCTAAGGCTCCAATACCACTCAAACCAATTACTTGTCCATTTTGTTGTTGGTGACTACTAGCAGCCATTGTTTCACTGACCTACAATTATAATATTTACACGAATGCATACGACTTAAAAAGACATAATACCTTGTTAAATGAATCAATACATAAACCTTATAATTGAAATTCATATACCTGCATCAATTTTTTTACTACATCCCTTCCCAAAATATGATCAAACACTGCCTGCAGAAATTGATCACTAATTATGCTTAACTTTAACTTGTCTCTATGCCATAATAATATTCTTGATTCTACCATAGCTGTTATTGATACCTACAGAAAAAATTTCATAAGGTATTTTAACAATATTTCTTCAACAGATAAATTAGAGAAGAATTTTACAAACCTGAAAGTAATCGTCCGTGGAGACACCAAACCATTCTGGAGAATCCAGGAACTGATGCGGGAAGACAATGTGTAATGCTCTTCCATTTTGTGATACTACTAATCTGAAATGATTCGAATAAAACACTTACATAATTCGGAAACGAACAGATTTATTATACAAGATAATTTTTAAGCATCTAGTCTAATTTCACTGAAACTATGCATCATATACTTACTTTCCAGAAAGTACCAAAGATAAAGAATCAACTTTTGTCACTTTTTCTTGGGCATAAACTTCTTGATATTTCAACTGTCGTATAACCTTCATACAATTTAATACTTTTTTAAACTGTTGACGTGATACCCTTAGTGGCTGGAACACTGCAATATATACCTGTGTGAAGAAAAACAAAAATAATATATTAAATTTACATAGTATTAGATCAAATAAGATATTAGTGTAAAAACAATACTTCTTATGAATGTTTTGCATATTACTTCTGCCAAAATTATTATTTGTCATTCGTATTATAGTAACTTATGTATATTAAAATAAAACAATTTTATTTGTAATACTTTTCGGTAATTGATTATTCAATCTTTCACTAATTAAATACAATCATCTTAATACAGAAAGCATATTCTATAAAGAAATTGCTCGTGTTACATGTATGAAGATGCAAATGAAGGATAGTATATAAAAAATTCCAGCATAATGCAGATGCAATAGCCAAACGTACAAGCAATTTACAATGATAACTATTTCTAATATATCTATCTAGAAGGTCTAAGACAATAATATTATACTACCTAAAATACACAATGTTAAGCTACAAATAATATGGAAAAATGTGACAATAAAGTATAATTTTTTGCAAGGTACATATATCAAATGTTGCTTTAAAGATAAGTAGACAACTCAATACCTGGAATTACTCATTTCTATTTTGTAATGGTATTCATTACATTGACTAGCACAGTGCCTATTTCAATCATTTTTAGTCTTTGAAATATTTTTTATATTAACTATTTGTAGAGAAAAAAAGATACATAATTATGTATTCATTAAAACGTCCAGAAGTAGATAGTAATTACTACCTTCCAAGTAACCACTTTTCTACAATTTTAATGGAAACAGTTCAATTTACATTACTATTAGAAAATAAAAAAAATATTTCAACTTAATGAATAGGTGCACATTATGTCCATGTTTATCACTTCATTGTAGATCTTGGAAAGACTGTGTTATTTATGAGAAAAGTGAATATATCATCCGATACATCTAATACCAAACATGGTTCACATTAATGCCTAAATCAATTGCACAATTAAGTATACATAGTAGATAAAAGTAAGAACGTTCTATGATACCAATTCAGAGAATTTTTCTTTTGTTCTTCTTTCAGCTTACCTCTTCAACTTCCCTTGGAAACTTGATAGGCCTGAGCTTGTAAAGAAGCGTGCATACATGGACGAAGTTGATGGCAACAAACAGAACATTCCAGAGAGCAGCGTCCAGCCAGCAAGCTATTGTCCAGCCCCACAAAGCAAGAAAGGCACAGCCCACGAGTAGAGTGCACCTTAAATAGAGTACACCGTGTATGCCACTTGGTGCAAGGTGTGACAATAGAAAGAAGGCATTTGCTAGTTGAAAGTAGATGTGGTTCACAGAAATTCCTTGATAAGGTTGGCAGGTAAGAACTCCGTACAGAAAAGTTGGAGGCACTATCGGCGAATGTGGAGAACCAGATTCATGACTGACCACTGATAGACCAGTAGCTGCAAAATATTTTTATATGTTCTTATATGTACATAAAGTATTACATCAGTTTTATGTTTGACTTTTAAAGAAACAATCATTGCAGAAGGGTAAAGTGTTAAAATATCAATTTTAATATATACAAATATACATACCCGCTCTATTATCAGTGGTCACATTCCTACATTCGTCGTTTTCATGATGTGTTGAAATTGGTAGTGATACTTCTGATGTGACAGTATTATGAGGAACATTAGATGCAGCTGCATTTGTTAAGCTGGCATCAATACCAAAATATGCCCCAGAGAAGAATACAAGGAATAAAATAGAAGCACGCCAGCCTTCTCGGCTTCCTATAGGATCAAAACAGATCCACATCCCAGCATCACCACCAAACTAAATCAATTTCGTCTTACTCTGTAACATCAAAGCAAATGTTTTTCAATTCTGAAAACACAATGAACTGTGTTTAACTCATTGCACAGATATATAAACAGTATGTATAAACTGATCGCTGCATACTTATTCATAGAAGATATTAAATTGAATGCTATGTGCCATTCGCAAATGTCCTATCATTGTTCACATTCTACTCTCAGCTAAAATTAGAGCTTGAAGACAAATACCATCTTGTAGATTTCAAATTGAGGAAGGGTATTTGCATTACCAGCAGCAGCGGGAAGACTATAGAAACATCTGCAATCCAAATACACACAACATGACACATGCTCTCTTTACAAATATTCTTTATACCGTTTGCTTAAAGCAAATTGTAAACATTTGAATTTAATATCTCGAATAATAAGCGAGTTGCTTTTAACAAGAAGATTATCTAATGGGTTACATCGGTACTTTTTATTGACATGACAGAATTGTTAACCAAAGATATCGAAATACGATCAAACAAGAGAATATAAATTTCATCGTCACTTACAAATATCTGAACTGTTAAAGTCTAAAATTTCGCAATATACACAACTATACAACGATTGATTACGTTCAAATTCGTCTTCGGATATAATAAAGCACGTTGCAAAGTATCGTGTCGAAATCAATAAATAACTTACTCATGGAAAATTTGAAAAGATGAGAGCGTACGCAAGGCATACAGATGAAAAAATCAACGGTGACGTCGAGTGATATGATAGTTGAAATAAACTGAACTCGTACACGAAAACGAAACAAACTTGCTTATCTAATGAACGTCAAACTAGCAGAAAGACGTTACTCTAGCAAGGACAAGTACAGGCAACGGTGTGGAGAACTGGGAAGCAGAAAGGGGATAAAATAGGCCACGCGGCCCCTAATTTAAGGTTCGTTCGAAAATTGACTAGCAAAAACTAACATGACACGCGAAAAATTACAGACCACATAGCTCTTATGCTGCAACAGATTAACTATAGACTGGAAATGTATAAGACGGCTAATCAAATGTAACGAAACCCCCCACGCGTTTTCTTTGAAATTCAAAGTTTTTACAAATATGAATGAGCGATCAACCTGTATCTTCATTCATGCGTAACCGTTCGTTATTTACCGACGCTCAGCGAAACTTATGCATCCAATTAACATGACGTATTTCAGTTAATTTGCATTAATTGCCCATCGTATAGTACTATTTTTCCTGAATGTTAATCAGCTTTTCACGGTATGACGAGTCATTCTGGATAATGTAATTTTAATTTGTTCACTATTTAAATAAGAAGTAACTTATATTATCGTTCTATAATTTTGACAAAAGATTTTAATACAAACAATGCATAATATACTGAGACAATTATAAATTTGAATATTGCTTTGAGTTATAGGCACGTGTATATAATGCCGGCTTAAATAAAGTTGAACAAAAATAAATTGACGTACAATTTTTCCTTTTTCTAGCTTTTTTTCCACCCATTGGTTGAAAGGAAATGGCAACGGAAAAGGATTTAATTAACGGTACTCTTTAATTGTATTATCGATATTCGCTGACATAAAAAAAGAATTTTTTATACATATAACATATCTAAATAATATAGATTGCATATGCAGTAGAAGTTAAGTTACACGAAATATATATTTATGTATAAACTTTTACAAATTTATTTATTTATTAATCAAGTGACAAGTAAAACAGTTAGAAAACATATATCAAAGTTCCAAGTTATAATTTATAAAGTTGATATATTTTACATAAAAGAGATAATATAATTTACATGTATTATGGGAGTCGTTTTAATTTAAAGAATTATTTGTTTTATTACTACAGCTGTAAGGGAATCACTGATGAACCATGGAGAACTATCTCGTATAAAAGCTGAAATGCATACAAAAATCATACAGATATTGGATAATTCAAATAATGGAAGCAAACAAAAATTACCAAAGCCCACCCAAGATATTGCACTTTTGAATGAACTTATACGGGAGTATTTAGACTGGATGGGATACAAATACAGCTCTACTGTTTTCATATCAGGTATTAAAACATATATTCCATGTAATGTACAATAATACAAATGAATATTTATAAAATAAGACGTTTAAAGAAATGGTGTTTTTCAGAATGTAACTTATCAAAGCATCCTCCGGACAGATTTTTACTTGCCCAGAATTTAAGAGTAACAGAAAGTGAGAGTGGTACAGAATTACCACTGCTTTGCAGTATTTTGGATACACTAAAAACTATGAGAAGCGCATGAAGAGTATGATAAATTATTCCTTGACAAAGTTAAACTAAATCAAGATAGTTATTTTTCTAATTAATTACAATGCTGGAAACATAATTAAATGTTCGTCTTTTGTACGTGCACAATATTTTATTCAACAAGAAGAAAGATAAATTAAAAGAATCTCGTCTTTTTATTTTATGACGTCTTTTACATATTGACAGTACATTACGAAAGTACAATATAATGCTGAGATATTGGAGATCTTAAATATAATTGCTGTTACTTTCTAAAGTATTGTACCGGATTTCTTAGTGATATCATTATCTACTGAATGCTATAATATACATCACTTATTGTAATGAATTTACTTACATCATTTTATTCTTGAACTTGAAATGTAGACAATTACATGTAAAGGCCTTAATAACATTTCGAAAAAATGAAATATACGAAATTAAACGTCATACTTTGTTTACCCACTCGTTATTTCATAAATGTTTCATTCCCAAAATGTGTTAACTATTTGTAGCAAGTAATAAATCAGTAATGACTGTTTCAAATTAACTTTGAACACTGTTATAGTATTATAAATAGAGAAGAAGTTTTCTACTTTGTTTTGCATCGGACAACCATCGTATTTCGGTGCATAGAATTCTAAATAATTCTGATCGAGAATCCCTTATATTAAAAAGCATTCACAAAGAAAAAGTTCTTGTCAGAATTCAATTTTAAAATAGTAAGGTTATCTAGCGATATCATTTGTGCTTCGACTTTTTCTTTTTCTTCGACTGTTTATTTCTACTCTTTGATTTCTTTGATTTCTTTTTGTGTTTCTCCTCATCGCTGCTTGTGTCAGACGAATCCGAGTACGAGTCCGAATCTGAGCTGCTGTCCCTCTTGGCGGACTTCTTTTTCTTGTGCTTCTTGTGTTTCTTCTTTTTTTTCTTATGTGACTCGTCCGAGCTGTCCGAATCCGTGCTGGAAGTGTCCGAGCTACTAGACGAATCCTCACTGCTTGTAGATTTTGATCGCTTTTTAAGAGACTTCAAATCCATCTCCTTCTCTATATCCGGCTCGTCGAGTTTTAACTTCTTGGTAGGTAATGGTATTATTTTGCCGTCTTCGCCGTCAGATTCGGAGTCCGAAGCGCTATAATCAGGTTCGAAGCTAGCTTCATCAAGCATGCTACGTTTGCGATCGGAAACAAGTCTCGGATTCTTCCGTTGTTTCTTGACGGTTTCTGTAACCGGCGGCTCAGGATTCTCATAACTTATCTTCGCCTCACTGGTCTCCGGTTTCTCCTTCATCAGAAGACTATCTTTATGTTTCTGCTTCTTCTCTAAGTTCTTTTCTTTATCCTTCTTATGCTTCTTCTCCTTCCGCTTCTTATGCTCTTTGGACTTACTTCTGCTTCGATGCTCTTTCTTCCTCTTCTTGTCTTCCTTTGACTTTTTGTCTCTCCTCCTGTCTTCCTCGTCCTCCTTACCCTTCAAAAGACCCACCTTTGGCATCTCGTTCCTTTTGAAAGTGCAAGTAGGCGTTTTCCCTCTTCTTTCTCTATCCCTTTCTTTCTCCCTATCCTTATCCATTCGATCACCCTTAGAATCGTTTCGATTCGACCTGAAATCGCCTCTGGAATCCATCCTCGGGTCTCTGTCAGACCTCATATCGTGACGCTCGCTTCTGAAGTCATTTCTGTCCTTCGAACGATCTCCTCTGTCCTTGTTGTCCCGTTTCCTGTCATCAAGGAACACTTTCCGCTCGTTACTTGGCAATGTCAACGACGAATCGATGCGTCTATCCAGAAGCGGCGAAATCCTTTTGTCTCTGTTCCTGGGCGATCGACTTCTAGATTGCGTTTCACTCTTTGTCTCGCGTCTCTCTAAGAAGCTTTTGATAGGGCTAATCTTTCTTTCTTTACCTTCTTCCACTTTCTCCCCTAACCTCTCTTTAGCAGATAGTCTCGTGGGTGAGTACGTTTCTGGAACCGGCTTGAATTTTGTTCTGTCTAATTTAGCTTTCTTCACCGGTTCTGTGATTTCAACGTTCCGTTCGTTGCGTCCGACGTTTATGGTCACGTTTACGCTCTTCCTTGGCTCTCTGTTGACTTCAGCTTCGAGCACTTTAGGCTCTGGATTCTGGTACAGCACTTTCCTACTTTCGCTGATCTTCTTAATCTCGATGGGTCTAATGGCGTTGATGGCTTTCTGGAAAATCGCGTTTTCCGCTCGTTTTAATACTTCCGATGTAACTACTTTAGTAGACTTCGGTTCGTCTAGTTGTATTTTTTCTATAGAAGACTCGCATACCTCGTCTGATTTCTCTATGGTGTCGTCCCTCTCCCATTTGGAAAGCTCAGGCAAGGGAGCCAAGAACTCATCCTTCTTCGGTGATTTGTCTTCCAGTAAAGTGTTTTTCTCTTCCGTTTCATTCTCAGATAGTAAGGAGTACTTCTCCGTGATGACAGTATTTATTTCCGCGTCGTCTAATCCACTGTAAAGACTATCAATAGGTTTAATTTCAGATTTTAACTCCGGAATAGGCTTGAAATTAGGGTTCGGGGGATTTGTTCCGAATTCCGTGTGATCGATTCTCTCTGGACTAGGTTCGTTAAATTCTGGAGGCTCTGGATTCATAGCTAACGACTTATCCTCAAACTCCTCTTTAATTGACTCCTCCATCAGAACTTCTGCAGGAATGCACTCTATTCTAGTCTCAATATTTTCTTCTTCATTAATAGATTTCATAGTATCAGGTTTAACAGGCGACATAGTCTCCTGTCTAGTTTCTGCTATCGAATCTTCTTGTTCAGATGATTTGATAGGTTCGTCTTTCGCTACCTCTTTCTGACCTGCTTTCTTCTCCTTCTTCTTTTTCTTTTTCTTTTCCTTATCTTCGTCCTTCTTCTTCTTCTTTTCTTTGATCTTTTTCTCTTTTTTCTTTTCTTCGTTCTTCTCTTCATGGTCCTTCTCCTTTTTCTTTATGCGTTCAGGCGACAAGTCTTTAGCATCTGTCCTGGACTTTTGCGAGTATGGTGTGGGACTCTTCCTATTCTTTTTTCTTTCTACAGATCGTCTCTCATAACGTTCGTGTCGGTCTCTGTCCTTCTCAGACTCGTAATCTCGTTCGCGTCTGTCTTTCTCGCGACTACGGTTCTTATCATCTTGTCTGTGACGATCTCTTTCATCCCTGTAACTGAATAAGTTTTAGAGTAATATTCATGAAATAAATTTGACAGAAATTACAAGTTTCTGCACCCTATCATAAATTTGTTTTCACTATACTATCCTATCATAAAGATGGAAAGAAATACTCACCGATCCTTGTCATAATCTTTTTTCTCAACATGTCTATCATCATCACGACGGTCACGTGTGTGCCTGTCGTCTCGTTCTTTTTCTTTTTCTCTTCTGTCACGTTCATCTTTCTCACGTGGCCTGTCGTCATGATCTCTAGGTAATACTTGTCTGTCACGATCCTCCCGATCTCGATTTAAAACTCTACGATCTCTGTCGTCTCTTTCACGTAAACGATCGTCACGTTCGCGTCCCCTGTAAAAGGCAAGTATTTCTTAATTTTAAATCATTGTAACTCTTTACAATCCCTTTGCACACACAGTACTCCACATGGATACCAAATGTTTGGAACCAAGATAATTGTTATTATGCAAGAGACTGTATTCAAGATTTTAGGAATTAGAGAAAGATAAATTACTAATTTGTAGCTAGATGACCTAAAATACGATAGTCTGTTTCTCAAATGTAAAGACAGAAGACAAATATGTAAATCATAATGTTTTATAGGAGATTTAAGGAGAGATTCATACTTTAGCGTGAAAACCATTTGATTACCTGTCCTCTCTCAATCTGTCTCGCTCTTCAGCATCGTGGTCTTTAAGGGAGTGCTCACGATCTTCTTGATCTCTTATTAAACGACGATCTCGATCATCGCGCGATGATCTATCAGAATGCTCAACCCCTGGTGGTGAGAGATCATAGTAACCCTCGGTCCCAGGAGGAGCAACGTCGTCGAATCTCTTGTGAGGAGTGTCTCGTATTGGACTGCCAAAACGTTGTGTAGATGGTCCAGGATACCTGTTGACAAAAAATTCACAAAAAAACGTTTATATTAATGTTGATCCACCAAAAAAAGATATTACAGAAGGCTCTTTCACTATCAAAATAAATATATTGTAAGTTCCTTAATGTACAAAATACTAAAATTCAAATAAAAATAAAACTTGTTATACAATTGTACTGTGTATCCTATAAATTTGTATTGAATTAATTCAAATTTATAATAATGTAGAACTGTACTTTGTTTCTATAAAAATATTTATGAAAACATGTTTTTTATATTTAATGGTACATGTATACTTCGGACACAGATCAAAGTACAGCTTTTACTTTTTTTTCTTTTCCAAATAGACATTATTAAACAAAATTTAACTATTGTTGTTTTCTTACTAAAACACTGCCATGGAAAATTGAGACCATTGCGAGAGAAAATTACACTAAAGCTGAAAAGATGAACAGATAAAATTACTTAGCACCAAATGGATTAAATGTACTGTCTATAATATCATAAAAACGAAAAATAAATAAATCAACATTTATAACTTCAATTATATTCTGAATACAATGGAAAATATGTAATTACGTTGTTGTACTCTCGCTCAAATATTAAAAGTACATAGATTTACTCACCGAAAATGTTACTAAACCATACAAATACTATTAAATAAATAAATACAGTATATAACGTAATTCTAAATTTTGATCTCTTTCGTTTCAATAGTTTCTTTGGTCTGGGAAGCGTATACTGTTACACTTTACACGTCAAGTACTGAAAAATAGACAAAAGAAAATGTATTTTTTTATGTTACAAATGTTGATTTGGCCCTGAATTCACCTGATTCAGAAACCATGCAGATCTGTCAATCAGCTGGGTAGCTTCCAGAATCTCCGAGCAGGTCCTTGTTGTATACACTTTTCCTTGCTTCTCTCTTCTTCTCTCACTTTTTTTTGATTATTTGTATATTTCATAACGTAATAGCATTATGTACATACAAATAATATCTTATATGCATGCAAATGATAAAATTATTCACCCAACAATATAGAAATAAAACGAATTAAAAAAAAAAGAAAGTGAACATAGATACTTGTGTTATTTTCAAAAAATATTTCCTTGTGTCGCGTACACAGAAATTACATTCTTTGTAAGCAAATACAATTATACCACTATAATGGTATTAAAAGAAAACGTAATATTATGAGATACAGTATTAAAAATACTTATGCTGCTACAAATATGTATAAGACTCAGCGTTTACATACGGATCCGAGTCGAAGTGTAATCTATGTTTTGATATCATGAGCTTATGTAAATAAAACCGATATTTATCATAAAACATAACGATTCAAGTTCATAATTTGAAAAATGTGTCTAAATATGCTAGCTTTTTGTAGTATGCATGTAACTCTTTTGACAAAAATTTAGATACCAATATCACAGAGAATATATAAGATACTGGAACATTTTCTGAGCTATGCGAGACAAAAATGTCTATTCACATGTGCCCTCCTATCACATATCTCTTTTTTCTGACAATTCGAACAAGATCATGTAAAAGAATTCATAAATAATTTTCAATTCTTATACTTTTACCGATACTATTCTATGAACCAGCGTTAACAAATTATATGCGATCATCATCCATGTATATATAATTTATATAGCATATAATTGTCCAAATTAATTGCTCAATTATGCGAATAAGGGTTGATAAGTTATCACAGGCAGTACAATGCTTAGTTTAACTCTAGATTGTATCAGTTTTCTAAATTACCTTAGTGCAAACCAATACATTCAACATAGCGTAATTTTAATAACAGTAGCAGAATTTACATTGAAGAACATGCAACTAGAAAGGATTTTAAAAAATAGAGAACATATTTTTTGTAACCAATTCTTTGTCTAATTTTTGATTACTTCTACGGTTAAAAATTAATTGATAATTCATTAAATTTGCACATATAATGAAAGACAAATGATTATTTTGTTAAAATTTCATACTAATTATTAAATCCTTTCATGTAGATGTTTTCCAATTTACATATAAAATCTGAGTTGTTACTAAAACGGCATATATTAAGATCAATATCACTAGCCTTGTCAGCGTTAATTGCAACATTTCCGAAATGTTCATCCCTGCATTTTTTTTTAGCAATTCTTTATATGCAAGGCATATCAAAAGATTAATTGTAATACTGGTACAATAGTACCTAAAGATAACGTTTAAAGGAATTTCAGCAAAACAAAATAACAGTTTGCATAAATTATGTAAAATACTAACGATCCAGAGAAATGGGAAAATATTAATAGAAAGATGAATACATCCCTATTTATAATTTATGTATAGTAATATTGTATAGCAATAATATGTTATTAGCACCTCGATTATCCAAGATTTCACTATCATTAAAATGTACTTTCGTTACTTCAAACTTTATTAAATATTTACTTTTTTAAATATGTAAATTACTGCTTATGTAAAATATAATTTGGATAATCAAGATTGCTAGATTAAATTTGATGTAAAAGTTAAAAATTCTACGAATTGCTCAAACAAATTAAAGGTCATTTTCAAGATTCATCTAAATATCTTTTACGAAATATGTTTCCGTAATGTACGCAGTGTCTCTGAATAAAAATACAGCAAAAGAATACAACAGAAAATACACATACTATATGTATAAGATACACACACCCAATTCACACAACCATGTATTAACTTGCATAAATATGTTCCTTTCATAAACAAGTGGAAAGATAATAACGTACGGTAATAAATAATATCAACGATTATTAATATTATACTCCAGTGAGATTGTTTTGCAGTACATAAGTAATTTATGTACTTTTTAGTTTTTTGTAAGAAAAATATTTTACAAATTAGGTTGTAAACAAAGTAATGACTGTTTTCAAACTAATTATTTACCTACAAAACAGTCATTACATTATGTACAAACTAATTTCCGATTTTTCAATTCATAATTGATACTTCAATTAATCCATTACAGTCATAATTATTTACGTATGGTAATATCTCTTGCAGTAGAAATACGTAATAATATATTATTACTATCATTAAATAATAAAATAATTCATGAAAATCATGAAACCAAATATTCACCTTCATGGAAGGGAAGACAAAATGTTTTTACATTCTAACAACTGTATCACCCCGATATATGATCGGAAATAGGAAATCTCACCGCACACTACCATTAACATATCACATCGACGTTGGCACGAAATTTTCCTTATCTAAATAGTTGTATAAATCTGTTATCTATTCTTTACATTCATAACTTCTTCAAAATATATTAGCGCAACTTTGCAGTATTCATTTCAAGATTAACAACGTATACTTCATATGATATATTCAAATCTTGAAGTATCGCAATCTAATTTTATATATAATTAAATAATATACATACAATAGGCGTTCAATAAATAGCTGTTACACACACACTTGCGCACGCACTCTAATCTAACGCCTATGATATTGTTTCATCAAAATGACTGAAATAAAAACTCTATGGTGCCAAAGGAGTCACAATGTAGCAGTAACAATCTTTTTGTTGATGGAGGTTCTTCAGAGATTTTAAGATTAAGTATGTTCTTTAAATAAAACTACAAATTTCTCACATAATGAAGAAAACAATGATTCATGAGATATTTTAAACTATGTACAAAATATCTCATACACTCTACTCCTCTGAAGATCTTCTATCTAGATAAAAGTTATTATTACTACGTTATGGGTCCCTACACGGATACCAGACAACTTCATTTTATATCACTAAAAATAATGGAGATGATTACAGTGATCACATTTAGTGGCCCTTGTATATCACAGCGAAAAAATGAAGAGCCATTCTTGAGGCCTTAGCGCAGCTACTTTTCAAGCACCTACTGTATATATATATGTACATTCACATAGTATGTATCCAACTGTTAATTTATACAACTATTTCCTTGTGCGTGCATGTGTATGTGTTTGCATATTTTTATAAATAAATATGTATATGTATGCTCATACATATATATACATACATACGTGTACTATGTAAGAAACGTATTTGCATACACATTGTCTTCGGACATCATAAAATTAATCATCTCACTCATATTACATATATATCATGATTCCGGAACGGTATTGGTCTTAAACCGGGACAGCGGCATAAGGTACGGTAGACTGTCTGCTTAGCGTGTACATGAATTAAAGTACTATTGAGGCGGAAATACCTGTTGTAGGAATCATAATAGTCTTTCCTGTCCGTAGGTGGAGGTCCCAAAGACATAAGCGGCGGTGGGTGACCAGTGACTAGATGCGGCAACAACGGTGGTATATTATGTTGTGTCGGTTGGTTCCTTATCGGATATCTCTGTATTGGCCTGTCTCTAGGAGGTAAATCACGTTCTCGATCACGGAATTGATAATCGTGTGCCGGTGAATCATTGTAGTAACTATTATAGCCTTCTCTAGGCTCGCGTGATCTCGGTCGTTCTCTATCACGATCCCTCTCTCTTTGAAATCTAAAACCATTGGTAATTAAATTTTTAGTATCGAATTTGAAAACAATTTTAAGTCTCGTTTAATGCACATACCTCAGAGGTGATCTAGCTGGTGAACGATATCTAGAAAGTACTTCTCTATCCCGATCCCGATCACGATCACGATCACGGTCACGGTCGCGATCACGATCGCGATCGCGTTCTCGATCTCGATCCCGCTCTCGATCACGTTCACGATCACGGTCACGGTCACGATCACGGTCACGATCTCGATCGCGTTCTCGATCTCTTTCTCTGTCCCTTTCTCTATCTCGTGACAAAGATAATCTAGGGGACTGACTACGCGAATACGATCTAGATCTGCAAAGTCACATATTTTATGCAATTTTAAATATATTATGCATAATTTATGCAATTATCGAATTTACTAATTCGAAATATGGTAGTAACTTGATGTACCTGCTAATCGAGAAACTTCCGCTTCTTGACCTACGTTTCGGAGTGCGACTTCGTGCTCGTAAAGGCAAAGGCGATCTCGAGGATCTTCTTTTCGAAGGAGGGCTTCTGGATCGACTTAAACGAGCCGGGAATGGCGATCTACGACCAAACGATCGCGATCTAGATCTAGTATAACTGCGAGATCTCGATCTTGTTCTGCTTCTCCTTCTATGCTTTCCAAGCCTTCTATCCCGTTCATCCTTCTCTCTTAGCATTCGTTCAAATGCTTCTAGAGGATCGTCAATTATACTAAAAAAGTAATATTAATAATGATATAGATTATGTATTATGTTTAGTAATTTGCTTTATTACAATTTTCTTAGCCTTCTGGAGAAGAAATATTTCTGAAAATGTATCCAGTATGATATTCTTTTGAAAACTACTAACTCACCCAGGTGGATTGCCATTATGTATATTTCTACTTAAACCTGGTGGTGGGGGTTGTAATCCTCGATAGCTGACTGAAAGATAAAAGCAAAATTAATATATTTGAACACATTCATGAAATTTAAATAATTACTTACTGTGGTGCATTCCTCTGATCGGTCGTGGCGGTCCATTGTAGTTTCTAGGTGGTTGTGACGGTCTGTATCCCTGTTGTTGATAAGGAGGCCTTTCATATCGAGGAGGTCCATAGTGAGATCCTTGTTGATGAGGGTACATTGGTATCCGATGACTCATATACGGATCCGGCAGTAATGGTGCGTTATGTGGCGGTACATTAGGTGGTGGTTGGTTATAACTTGGTTGTGGAATACGATCCTCTCCTGGTGGAAATGGTAAAAGAGGTGGTTGATTGCCGGAAGTCGGCACGTGTAAATGTGGTTCATCAACCTGAAATATTTATACATATGTGACACTAATACAATAATAAAACCTCATTTTGTATCAATATATTGTGTTGCACAGTACTAATGTGAAATATGTTACACATACTGTTGGAGTGCCTGGACGATCTTCAGTTGATCTGCGTATGGCACTATCATAATGCATACTAGGAGGATAATGTCCATCATCTGGTGGTAGTCCTTGATAACCCTTTGAAGGAGGTGGGTTCATTAAATGTGGTAATGGTGCCCCTTGAGAACTATAATCACTGTGTTGAGAATGTCTAGGAGACAAGGATCGTCTTCTACTCAATGGTCGCAAATTTTCAATTCTACGACCACGTTCTCCACTTCTAAATCGTTCAATATAAAATTAATAACATATGGAAACTAATAATGTTCAGATTCTATTAATTAAACTGTGTTACCTATCACGATGACCATCTCTGCTAAAACTTCGCCTTCGTTCTCTTGATTGTCTTTCTCCCAAGTATTCATTCTCACGATCTTTCTTTTCCCGGCTTGGAGGATCACTTCTTTCCCTGTCTCTTTCTGGAGAACTGCCAATAGCAGGTATTGGAAGCAAAGGCTCTGTTCCTGGAGGTGGTGGTACCTCTGTTTCCTCGTCTGTAGTTAACTTTGTTACAGAATCACTTTGCAAATCAGATTCTGATGTTGATTCAGGGAGAGCTGTTAAATATAAGTAATATTTAACATAATGCTTCGATTTTATGAACAGATATTACTGTATTAAATAATTTTCAATGATATCTCTTTACAAAGTTGTAAAACTTAGTATTTTGTCTTTCTATTTGAGGTTAAGTGCAGATGATATCAGCTAGTTCATAAACGTAAATGTAACTTAAACACTATATAACAAAACAAGTTTATGCAAAGAAATTGAACTCATCCAAATGTTATAAAGTAACCACAATATGTACTGCTACATAAAGAGAAAAACATTTAAACCGGATTTATCGTATATGTCTTTAATGGCGGCGTCTACCCGGCAACTTCAAAAAAAGAAAGTGATTTTATATCAAGAATTCATGTTACAAAATTCATTTAATCTGTCTTTTTATTAAAATTCTTCTCTCCGATTTTTAAAAATATGTGAATACATAAAATATTAATTCAAATGTTTATTATTGTTTTGATAAATGGAACACATAAAATAATAATGAACAGTATTTTAGAAGACCTTTAATTTTAATCATAATTGATTTTTCACGACTGGTATTATAAGTATAGACATATTTATAGGCAGTTTATTTTTGCTGAATATTTATCATTTATTTATTGGATTAAAGGAAAATTATGAATGTTCTATTTAACTCTGTTATATTGTCATATTCTCTACTTTCAAAAATTTTCTTAATAAATATTTTAATTTAATAATTGATCCGTAAACATAGAAATTTTACATTCATTAGGAAATTTTGTAAAACATAGAAATGACTTATGAAAGTAACTTACTTGCAGCTTGTGGTTGTGGTGCAGTGCTAGCTGGAAATTGTTGAGGAGCAGAATCAAAATTTGTTGACTGTATTTCCGTATTTTCTTGAGAAGGCGCACTTGCTCCAGTTGGAGCTTGAGCAGGTTTGTTTTGATTCAATGTCTGACTTGCAATGTGTTCAGCTTTTTGTTGATCTACTTGTCTATTTGTTTGAGTAGGTTGTCTATACGTTTGTCGTTTTGCATATCCAGTTTCATTCTTAAAATTCATTACAGAAGTTCTTAAAAATCGGTTGGGTATAAGAGTTTCTGGTGACACATCTTTCTCATTGCAATCTGGACATTCGTGTTCTTCAGATTCTAATAAGAATGTACGGATACCTATCGCACAATATACAGAAATGATAAAAACATACAAGTTATGTACAGTAAATTATAATCGTTAAATAAAAAAAAATTACATTCGTCACAAAATGAATTCCCACAGCATGGTATCATTACTGTATCAGTCAGAAGATCTTTGCAAATGTTGCATAACAGGTCTTCTGGAATTTCAGGTTTTTCCACGGCAGGCTCTGGATCTTGTGAAAATGGTGGTCGTTCCTTTTTACCCTCTTTGTATGCTTGACTATAGAAATATAAAATATTGTAAATGTTGACAATATAATTTTTTTTTTTAAATGATGAAATATTAAAACTTACTGATCAATAGCCGGAACAGCATATTGGCCAGTAGGAGTCATCATAGCACCAGGAACTCTTGGTCCTTCTACTGGAACCATAAAACTTCTAGGGATGCCTGTGCTCTTCTTAATTTCTATGGGTTCCTGATTTGTTCCTAGTGGACAATTCTTTATCCAATGACCAGGTTGATGGCATTTATAACAACGATAATTTGCAGGCACATCACCAGTCTGATTGGCTCCACGTATTTTCATGTAACTGTTAAAAACGTTGTTATTATGCATTAACAAATGAATACAACAAATTTGAGAAAAATATAACAGAGAGGATGACCAAACAAATTAAGAAAAAAATGATAGGAAATTCTATTGGTTAATTCACATACTTTGATGGATCATAATCTTGGGTTGACTGAGTCATCATGGCACGAATTTTGTCCTCTTCAGAGCCATCGAGTCGTGTAAGATCTACAGTTCGACCAAGATTTGTTTCATCCTTTAAATTACTAAATGAAGGAGTTTCATTTCTATCCCATGATCGTTTTTGTTGTACAGTCAATGGAACTCTGGCAACAATAAGGCTAGTATTCTTTGCAATCAAGGCATTATCATCTGTGTAATCTAAAAAATTAATTTAACATTGTGATAACTTCAACATTATATTTCATGTGATAGAAACAAGTATGATATATTTACCTTCTTTTGTTTGCGCATTTGTTATTTGTAAATCAAAATCTGTATTTTTTCCTATACGTTTCTGATGGAAAATAGCTTTCTTCAAATCTGCTACAGAAATGTGTAACCCATCAAAGGACACAGTGTCATAGTCCAAAGTGGACTTAAATTTATAATGTACTGACATTTTTGTTATTTATATATCCTGTGAACAAACAATGAAACATTTCCTTCCTAAATGATGAGAATAAGTACCATAATTTTTTAATTACTTCACTATGTTTCTAATATTATTTAAATTGGAAAAGAAAACTTTGATCTTAATATTTTATGGTAAAATATGTGGTATAAAGTAAAATACCAATAATCTACCAAAATGAATACTGTATTAAGTTACTTTATGATAAGCATTTGCTATATTTAATATTATTGTACACAAAATTTATTACCCTGAAAATATATAGTTATTATTAGTTTATCATTGTTCTGAAATGGAGAATTTTGTTAACCATTTACAATATACATCATTCTTGTTTACTTTCATGTGTTTTCACTAAAAGAATGCTAACTGAATCTGCTTTAGATTTTACACAATATTCAGACACACACACACACTCACACATACACATACCACTATGTATATTACTCACTTTTTTATACATAGCTGCTTTAAAATGTGTTAAACATTTGTACACAAAACTCTCAAATATTTCAAAAGAAAGTCAACGTACAAACTCAATGAAATAAGTATACAAAGCAAGCATAGTACGACCACATCAAATGCAGAGAAATAGTCCTTTTTTGTCGTAATAGGTTAGTAGAATTAGATATACAATACAGTGAAATGTTGAACATCAGCTAATTAAGAATATATTAAAATTATGTAAAAGATCGCGGAAAGATACTTTGGAATAAGTTAAAACAAGAATAAATGTGCGGTTATTACCTATTAACAAGTACTCACTACAAAATGAGTAAATTCAAATTGTGCAAGCGACAAACGTATTTTCATGGAGAACATACAAACATGATTCCCGACTTCTGACATGTTGTGAAGTGCAATAAATTTTCTGTAATGTCTCTCGGGAATCTCAGAATCATCAGATATATAACCTATACACACACGCGTGTACTAATTCTGATAAAAGCGAGGCACTACGAACAAAACACTGGAATCGCAAATCTGAAAAACACCAATTGACTATATAATTCAACCGTGAGTGTAGCAGAGACGAACAGACATTGAATTCATAGATGGCACAATCAATAGTGCATACACGAATAGACGAAATAGTTGTCCACTTTATTCCAATTTCCCCAAATACACTAACCAAAACTATAGAGTATATTAGAGACGAAACTCCTGTTGGAATTTGTGACATTTGTGTTCCCAAATTTTTGTCATTTTCTCTGGACTAATAAAAGAAGATGAAAAAAACATATAAATAAGTTGAAAAGTGTGGTAATATTTGAAAATCATTTTTGTTTTGTCATATATGTAATTAAATGTTTTTACAGATTTAAGACGAATTTCATATTTGTTTTATATACATGTTAAGAAATTGAATTGATTCTAATTTACGTTAATATATTCTGAAGCTGTGTTCATGGTGTTGAAACTTGTGTACGCATGCGCACTAGATATAAGGAGTTCCAAGTCATTCAAATGACTATACTTACAAACGCATGCGCTGTAGAAATTATTTCTTGAAAAATAACGGGATTTTTTTTTTGCAAGTATCCTTTATAACAAAATGAAAGCACGTACTATATTATCATATTCTATGATCGAATTACCGTTTTGTGATCGCATGTGTGATTATTATGTACTATGTAATTAATTTATTATTTTGGTGCATATTTCCTTTCATCCATTACAGTATTTTTACTGTTTTTTAAAAGACAAATAATTACGTTAAAATATGTATAACGTTAATTAAAAAGAAATGTAATTACTTTATTTATATATTACAAAATATATTATTATCTATAATTTTTTATATCCTAATATCACAGTCAATTTAATATAAAACGTTAGATCTAAATTAAAGCTACTTATAATATTTGTGAAATATTAAAACTTAAATTTTGAAAGATAGTATTCACAAATAATAAATATCGGATAAATCACAATATTTGAAATTAAGTATTATTCTTCATTTTTAATAGTCTCTCTCTTATTCTTTTTAATGTTTCCATGTCAGAGAGTGAGATTTCTTCATTTTTCTCCAAAAATGAAATAACACAGTCCAGACTTTCCATTGCTTTTGAAGGTGAAATTTCATTCTGTATTTGTTGATCATTCTTCATGTCTACTGTAAATAAAATAACTAAATGTATTTATTTTATAATATATGCAACAAAGTGCATTGTTCAGAAATACATACCAGTTTCATCATTGAGTGGACCTTCGATGGCTTTAATGATTTCTTTATCAGTAAGAATTGATTGGCTATCAGCATAAACCCATTTGTTGATCTGCTCCAATGTAATATTTTCATAATATGAAATCTTTTTACATATTTCATGGATATATTCGGAATTAAAATGGTCAATACTATCATCTATCTCAACTGACATGTTTAATAATGGTTTCCAACAATTAGAAATTGTTTCTTCTGTGATATCATCCCAAGATTCACTGATCAAATCAATGGCATGTTTTATATTAAATGAATGTATTGCTCCATTATATTCAATTCCATCAGCTTGGGCATTTATCACAAATGTCAATAATTTTGCTTTATATCTCCGTTTTATTGCTTCGATTATACCTTGATCAAGAGGTTGAATAATCGGTATCACATTGGGTGGGAAAAAAATTGCTCGAATTCCATTGACAGTTAAGATATCTGTTAATGAATGTGATTTGGTATTATCCAGTAATATAATTGCTTCTTTCGGCAAACCTTTCGAATTTAAAAAAGTCTGAACACTAGGTACAAACTGTTCTTTAAACCATCTTTCAAAAATTGTAGCACTTATACAGGCATTTGTTTCACTCGTATAAGTTACAGGTGACAGTCGGGGTGATAAATCTTTCAGTGCTCGTGGTTTGGGATAGTGTCCAATAACTAATAACGGAATTTTCAATGAACCATTAGCATTACAGCATGTCAGTACAGTCAATCTCTCCTTACTTTTGTCATATCTTGGAGCTGAGTGCTCTGTCTTAATAACTGAAGTCTTATCTGGCATCATTTTGAAATAGAGTTCAGTTACATCAGCATTAAATATTTGATCTAAGGTTAATTGTTCAGTTTTTATTAATTTTGCTATTTCTTTCTTAAATTGATCAACTTCTTCCGAATTTTTGGATACGTGTCCCTCTGAAGTTGCTATAAAATGAATGCCGTTCCTCTGTTTCCAGTGCCGAAACCATCCATCACTCGCTTTAAAGGTCTCCATGCCACCAAATTCTTTAAAAAATTCTAGAGCTTTCGCTAACAAAAGTTTTTAAAATTAGAGCTACACGATTTTATGCAGAAAAGATTTAAAGCCAAACTATAAAGGGAAAATTAAGATGTACCTTTCACATCTGAGATACTGATTGAGTTCTTCCGTTTCTTTTCATCATAAAACCAAACGGTCAATGCTCTGTTTACTTTTTCAACAGGAGACAGACGTACACGTTTTGAATAAGTGGACAAGCTATGCTTTTCTAACGTTTTCCTGTCATGAATCCACTTTCTTACTACACTTTCATGAACATTATATTCAATAGCTATTGCTCTTATAGAAGCACCTGCATCAATTTTTTTTACTGCTTCTAATTTGTCTTGCAGTGACCAATTTTTATATGTTCTCTGTTTCTTAACATTTGCACTACTGGTACTTGGTTTATTGGATTCCTTTTTGTTGCTTTTGCTGGTCACTAGAATAATTATTATATTAAAGCAAGCATAGATCTATTATATTTTCCACTAGTTTATTTTACACTAATTTAAGTATAATATATACTTTATACTTGAGATGTATTAAACAGTTTTATCACTTCACTTCAATTATAGCTGCACAATAGGTAGAAACCCTTTAAGTAACAATTAGGAATGCCCCTCGTACATAGGTATTAGTCATACATGCGCGTACATCTTGTTTGCTTTCTAGCCGGAATACAAATCTCAAATTTGTATCATTAAACATACCATTCTCATTACTGTTGCAATCCTCCATGATTTCACTTTCTTCATCAGTTAAATTGAATTGGTTACCAGCATGGATCCATTCATTGATATGATCCAATTCTATATCTTCATGATGTTGAATTTTTGTACACATTTCGTAGATATGTTCGGAAGTGAAATGATTAGAACTATCATCTACCTCAATTGGCATATTTAATAACGGTTTCCAACAGTTGGAAATTGTTATCTCAGTAATATCATTCCAAGATTCGTTGATTAAAGCAACAGCGTTTCTAATATTAAATAAGTTAATTGCTTCGTGAAAGTTCATTCCATCAGTTTGAGCATTTAATACGTATGTCAACAATTTCGCTTTGTACCGCCGTTTCACAGCGTCAATAATACCTTGATCAAGAGGTTGAATAAATGATGCCACATTAGATGGGAAAAATACTACTTTAATTCCGTCAACAGATAAAACATCTGCTAATGAATGTGATTTAGTATTATTGAGCAATAATATAGCTTTTTCAGGCAACCCTCTCCATTTTAAAAAGCTACATGTGCTAGGTACAAACTCTTCTTTAAACCATCTTTCAAAAATATTGGTGCTCATACAGGCATTTTGTTCGCTTGTATAAGTCACAGGCAACAATTGTGGTGCCAAATTTTTCAATGCTCGTGGTTTTTCATATCTTCCAATGACTAGTAATGGCATTTTTAATGAACCATTAGCATTACAGCATGTCAGTACTGTCAATCTATCCTTAATCCTTTTAAACCCTGGTGATACGTGCTCGAAGTTGAGATCTGTAATTTCTTTGGGCATCATTTTATAATAAAGACCAGTTTCAACAGCATTAAATATTTGATCTAAAGTTAATTTTTCTGCTTCTATTAACTCTAATATCTCATTCTTAAACTTGTTAGCTGCTTCAGAATTAGAAGATAATTGTTCCCCTGCAGATGTTATACAATGAATACCATTTCTCTGCTTCCAATGTCGAAACCATCCATCACTTGCTTTAAATTTTTCCATGCCACCAAATTCTCTAAAAAGTTCCAAGGCTTTTGCTAACAAAAATAATGTAACAATGAAAAGCAACATTACTTTAAAAGTAATTTGTTTGTAATGTGAGTTTATTGAAAATACTAAAACAATACCTTTTACTTGTATAACGCTGATTGGGTTGTTACGTTTCTTTTCATCATAAAACCAAACTGTTAAGGCTTCATTAACTTTCTCAACAGGAGATAAGCGTACACGTTTTGAGTAGGGTGAAGTACTGTGCTTTTCCAATATTTCTCTATCGTGAATCCATCTTCTTACTACCCGTTCATGAACACTATACTCAACTGCTATTTCTTTTATAGAAACACCTGCATCCCTCTTTTTCACTGCTTCCAATTTGTCTTGCAGCGTCCAATTTTTATATGTTTTCTGTTCCTTGACATTTGTGCTGCTTGTATTTTGATGACTAAATTCCATTTTCATGTATTTACTGGTTCTTAAAATAACTTTATTTTTATGATATAAGAAATCTATATTATTGTACTTTATGCTAACATAATTTAATAATATATATTTTATGAAAAATTTGTGTATGCAGTTGAACCAACCTGTTTGATCATTTGACATGAACTCACATGAACTACAGTAGCCGCTCGATAAGTAGAAGCCCTTTATGTGAGAATTAGGAACGCTCTTCGTTCACACACATTGTAGAATGTATGCGCGCGCATTCTTTCTGCAAGGGATAAAAGTTATTATATTATTATAATGTCTTGCATCAAAATTCTATTTTTATTAATAGAATAGCATACATTTTTCCATCGGCTCATTCTTTCTAATATTCTGTTTAACTATTACGGTACATACAATGTTTATGAAAAGCTTTAACCCTCGCCCAGCCAAGCTGGATCACTTTTGCTTTCCTGTGATATCATCGACAGCATCAAAGCGATAACATAATTGATATGATATGAGTCAAATCAAAAGTACCCGGTATGGTCACTTTTGGATTGGTAGTTGGAGAATTAAACTTTAGAGTGCGATATTTCATTAGGCAAAATAATTTAAAGAATCAATCTATGTAATATGTAAATATAAATTGATATAATATAAAAATTTTCAAAACTTCATGTATCCTTAAAAATGTTTGAAACAACCAACTTAATTAAAATAAAAGACTTGTATACCTCTCGTGTGAAAAAGTAAAAATATAAACCAGAAATGAAAAAAGCTCGTGTGTCTTCTGCGCACTCGATAAGTGTAAGTGCAGACAACCTTACTTTTCCACAGCCCTAAGTTTTACTGCTTATGAAGCGTCTATTGTAACATAAATTTAATTGTACCAATTATTACTAAATGAAACATTGACTTATATATAGTAGTAACAGAAATGTACAAATGACATAGATTCGTAATTCTTTACTTAAATACCACCTATATTTTTTGTTACAATTTAATTATAAAATCCATACACAATAGTTATTATTTACATTGTTTTGTACATTAATAGAAAATTATATTGATAAAATATAGAGTCTGGAATAAAACATGATCTTGCACAAATAATGATTTCAATTTTGTATGTTTTTGTTAGAATGCAAATGATTATGAAGTATGAAGCTCTTAACACAGAGATAACTGAATAAATGAGTGAAGAGAGCACATAACATAGAAGAAAGCGTTTACGAATTCATGAATTTCTTTTAAATCTACGAAGTAGATACTACGAATAGTAGTAGATTAAGTTTAAGATTTGAATATTCTTGAGTTTCGTATTCTTGAAAAATTCAAGAATTTCAAGAAAAGACAATGTTAGATCCTTCTAATGCTGCTTAATTTATCTTCTTGAGTTTCAGTGATTGTGTATCTTTTATTTTTTGATAAGGAAGAGAATTATAACTGCGATTCTCCTTATCTTCACTTTGTAGATCTGTTGAAAACAAACATGTATTTTAGATTAACGTTAAATGAGCTTAATGTTATACATTTTTTAATTCTACAAGACTCATCTATTGATTATTGGAACATAAAACATTAGATAGTGTAATCAAATACTTACAATTTAAACTTTTTGGTACAGATAAAAAGTGAGATTGAACGGGTACTTCTGACATATTTAATGTTGATCTGAAATGTTCATTCGAGTCTAAAGAATTGCATGAGTTGGAATGCTTCGATAATAATTCACTGTTCGTAGAGGATGTAGAATATCTTGTATTCTCTAGTGTTGACGATATCAACGTAACGTCAGATATAGCGGTTGAGTTTGCAATTTGTTTTAATGTTATTTCACCATCCAACTCATCCTATAGATATACGTATAAAAATAATTAAGTGTCCAGATTCCTTTAGCAACGCAAATGATTACTTACATCATCTTCTGATGTTTCAACTAATTTCCTGGTTTCCCTAAATTTTTTAAGAATTCGTTCATGCGGTGATGTTACAGTAAATTGTCGAGGATAAGAAAATTCTTTTCTAGCAGGAGTTGTTCCTATAAATGCAAGGAAGAGCTCGATTAATTCTAATCCTTCTGCGTTATGCATGATGATATATATTACCTGTGGGTACATCATGTTGTATTTCGTCATCAAAGAATTGATTAACTTCCCTCGCAGCTGCATGCAATTGTTCAATATTTCCGTTGCAACATTCTGTTGAGTTTGTGATTAGATTTTCCGTTATACTCGATATGTTTTCACATGTATTAATAAGTTCACTTTCCTCGTTCTTTATCACACTCACATAATTTTGATTTGCATTGTCGAATATTTTAAAAGCATCCTGTAACAATCACAGTTCCGAATGTTTAATCTAATATATCTGATCTGTTTGTTGCACACAGTATTTTTACAAACTTACATCCATTAAACGAAGAGCTGTATTCTTATCGTCATCCATTTTCTGCTGCAGTTCGTCCTCATTGCATTCTATGAGATTTTTATACTGTTTTAGAACATCGGAGCTTGCATTAATATTAGATTGCAATTCGTGCACCAGATTCTTCCCTTCTGTTACAGTTGTGTTTGCTAGGTTTTCATTCTACCAATAAAACAAAATACACATGACCGTTCTATGCAACACTTCCCTTTGATATCAAAGTTTGTATCGAAGTTACCTTTTCTATTACAGTAATTACATTACATGCAATTTCTTCCAAATGAGTTTGTACTTGTTCTCGTAGAGTATTTTCTAATTTTATATTGTTACTACAAGTATCCGTCGAGTGATTGTTTACTTGATCACAAACGTCACAAACGTAATTACATTTGCTAGTTACCATAGAGAAATGTTCGTTTTTATCCTTCTTTAAAAGATTGAACTCGGAAGTTACATTCTCCATCATCTTAAAAATAACACTATTTGAGTATACTTGAAATTAATATACAGTAAAATCCGCAAAATCATGCAATAAAGTGCTTATACCTTTGCAAATGAACGGTGTTTCTCCGTAAAATCTTGCCGCTTACATATTTCATCTGCATCTTTTTTAATAACTTCAATATTTCTAAATACACTGTCGTAAGCATTTTTTTCTTCGTTACAAAGAGAATTTATCATTTCATTTACCTGAGTTGCAGTTTCTTTTACTTTATCTAACACATTCTGTTTTACAAATTGCAAATTTCTGATCATTTCGGTTTCAATTATTCCATTAATTTTATCTGTCGATGTTAGATACATGGCACGAAAAAATTCATGCTCCTTTTCTATCGATTCTACTGCACTCCACATCTTATCTTTCTTCCAATTTTGATAGCTTGAATACTGAAATGCATATTAAATTACTATAATAAATAAACATAAAAATATACAAACAAAAAGTAATTTTACAAAATTCATCAAATACATACGGATTCATTTATCTTCCCTTTTAAATTGTCAATTATTAAATCTGATTTAATTAGATGCACCTCTGGACCAGTAGCTTCCGACTTCATAATAGTTTCAGTACCTAAGAAAAATGTTATACATTTAAATTACCCATACTTGTTAAAAAAATATTTTCACTTGACAGATTAATGCTTTACCGATATTATTTCTGATCGATGTACAAAATTTCTTTAAGTTTTGTCCATATTTATAGATGTCACTTTCAATACCTTCGAAACAGTGACGGATACTATCTCTAAATTGTTCCCCAAGATCTTCAAACTTTTGTTCTGCATATCTAAAAAAGTATTTTGATTATATTTTATTTATCATGTGAACTATAATAACTGCAATAACTTATTGATGTGTGGTTTATAATTAACTCACTTTTTACGATCAATTTTTTCGTGTAGTTTTTGAGAATCTACAGTTACCGTATCCGCAATATTTACCAATGCTTGAGCTTGAGATAGTAAAGCTTGTTCTGTGTTAATATGTTTTTCTAGTAAATATTTTTGTTCTTCTCTTTCTTGCACTGTAAGCTTCAATTTGTCATGCATCGACTGTAAAGCTTCTGCAGTATTAACTAATTTGTCTTTAGTTTTGTGTAATTCTTGCATTTGTGCGCTATTTTGTACATCAAGTTCATTATATATTTGCTGAAAAAGAACAAAACAAGTTATAATGAATAGCACAAATGAAGCATTCATAAAATAGTTACCTCCTTATCTTGCATAGTTTTTTCCAAAGCTTTTATGTGATTAATTTTGTCTTCTATTTCTTTCCTCTGTTGAGCGATTAATGTTACCATTTTACTGTAATTGTCGTCTGCAAGATAAACACCGTTTCTTTCACGCGTAGCCAATAAATCTCGTCGCAATCTTTCGATTTCTGACGTATATTGTTTGAGAAATTCTTTTTTCGATAGTTTCTGGTTTATTTCGGGGCGATTGGTGATATTTTTCGCACGACGAGCATAATCTAACGTGGACAGGGTTTCCTCATGATTTATACAAGCAGGAGATATGGTTGCAATAATTGATGTCTTTGTGCGTCCACCTAATGACTCTTGTAATAATCTTGTGAGCTTAGATTCTCTGTAGGACCAATAGATAAAGGTATTAAAAATATCTTTCCTTCCATAAGAAGACAAATTATACAATTTTATTACCTGTAAGGTATGTGTGGTGCCCTTTCAACAAGTGCTGTTATGACTCTACCAAGTGTTAATAACGATTGATTAACACTACCAGCTTCTCTTGCCCTCCTATCAACAGCGCCAGATCTACCCACATTTTCACTGCCTGCTAGATCCACCAAATTTAATTTACCCGTTTTCAAAACTTCATCACCGTCGATGCTGTTTTCTTTCATGTGTACCGTAATCGAAAATACTGTATGCGACCGACTGCAAACATTTTAACGTTATAAATTAATATTTACAATAATATACTTCAAAAAGTATATGTATAGAATTAGTATACAAAACAAAATATTCACCTGGATTGAGCGTTCATTAATGTCGCAGCAGTTTGTCTTTTTTCTAATCCTTTCTCAAGAATCTTGTAAACTTCACTTTTACTATGTATTGTTATTTCTTCCAATCCATGAATAATAACTGCACCTTTCTTCGATGTGTCTTCATACAATCTATTTAAACATTCAACCTTTTAGTTTATTGAAATATATAACGAAACTAAAAAGTTATACAATTTTGGACTGTATACTTTATTTTGGAGCCATCATCTGAAGCTGACAGAAGATCGAATAAATCCTCATTATACAGTTCCAAGAAACTAACTCTAATTGTGTACTCCTGTGTTTCTAGTAATTGTAACTCATCGAATAAATGGCTTAAAGAGCGTGGAATCATGCCAGCAGATGAATCCTACAATAAATAATTTATATAAATATTGTACCAACAAATGCGTGTCCTTAACAATGACAATACAAATTTTTATTTTAAATTTATTATATGAATAATTTACACTTCGCCAATGTAGAGTTGGATCCGCATTGATTCCTTCCATTGTGAAAGTTTTTCCAGTACCAGTCTGCCCATATGCGAATACTGTACAATTATATCCAGCCAAAACCTGCTCCAATAATGGACTGACAACAGCAGTGTAGACATCAATCTAATAATCAATAAAGCATATGAGGATTTTAAATGTGAATATTGAAAAAAAGGATAAATACAAACGAATGTAATAGTGTAATCAAAAGAGCAAAACAAAATTGTAAGAGGACTTATATACCTGTTTCGAAGAAGGTCCAAATACATGATCAAATATAAATCTTTTTGTAGAATTATCCTTTGGAAATTCATGCAGTACTACTTCTTTGTTATTTGGGACGTCCACTATTGTTGACGATTTACCGTTTCGCTCGGCTGCATTTATAGGCCTACAAGAAAAACAATACGTATCGTTTTAGCATGTACAGCTGAAAAAAAAAAGTTTGGAATTGAACAAATAAATAGATTGATAGTTTCTCACCTGACGCGAATAAAGACTTGTATGTTTTGTGATTTCTCTTTCTTCGTAACTCGTGAGTTGTGCATATTTCCTTTATATTAGCAGCACTGACTTTTGACACATCAATAAAATCGTATAAAAGTTTGTGCCCTATCCTAAACACGACACATTCTTCTGTTACGATTTAAACGGAAAAAGAATTCAAAATGCGTAGTAGTCCAAGCGACCGTTAGAGGCACTGTGTTACATTTAAAGGCAGGGTCTGAATTGCAAAATGATTAACAATGCACTGTATCATATATATTATGAATTAAACAAACAAATAATTGATTTCATTATGCTTATACCAATGACACATATTTTATATTCCCTGAAAGTAAAATTTTATAAAGGAAACAAAAATGACGCTATTGCTGTCTTCTCTTTGTCATCGATTATGTTTGAATAATATTCTTACTTGTTATATGATTCCAAAATTCACCTTAAGATGTCACGGGAAGTACAAATTCGAATAATTTTGCGGCAATGATTCAAACGCCTTAAAATATTGAAGTATTAAACTCTCGAGATAGGTTGATGATTAGAAGTTAGGATGGTTCGCTGCATGCGAGATATAAAGAGTTGCAGTTGATGTTGTGTACATACTTTGAATTGCTTTGAATTTGGGATACATATGTACGTAAACTTTCAAGATACTTGTAATTTTTTTAAGAAAAATATACTAGCTTTTTATACGCTACAGCCTGCAGCCCATCTACGTTTCATTTCAGATTTTACGTATGAAAATTTATGTTTAATTTCTGATCCTCTGTATGTTTTTCACGGTTTAGAATATAATTTTCAGAAAAATCCAATTTTTCATTAAAATTATAGTCCTTTAAAACATTATGCAAACTTATTTAAATTATTATTGTTAAAATTTTAACAAGTCTGCAATCTGATAATTTTGTTCGCCATAAATATAGGGAAAAATGAAAAGAAACGTTTACATGTATGTATGCATACATGGTTTCCCGGGTTTCCCACAGTTTCCCCCACTGTAGATAGTACGTACATACATACATATATACATTGTTAGAAAGAGTACAATTTTGAATTATCCCGCCTTGCAGAAGAACATCGTTACCACTCGTTTTGTTTAATTACTTGTGAAAATAATACTTTTGATTGAGAATAAGTGGAGACGATGTAACGAAACAGGACAACTATTCGAATAAGTAAATAACACATTTTAAAAACAATTTACAACTTAATGTACAGTCGCCGAAAATCATGAAACATTTTTCAGGCAAGAAATTTATTTAATTCGATTTAATAAAATTGATACACATTTTTACTTTAGACTTATAAAGGAAATGTAATTAATTACACATGCTCTTCTCGTTTTATTATTAAGTATCGTCATGGTAACGTCCTTGTTTATGATTCCTATACTTTTCACTTTGACTACTTCCTACTTTAACAATTTAATACAATTTTAAATAGAGGTAATGTTAATGATATGTAATTTTTAATTGCTTATGAAAAGTATTGTATATCTAGCTATGAAAAGGATTTAAGATTCGAAATGTAAGACCATTCGTAATGGTAACAGAATTTGTATACATAAGTAACATACATAGATAAAAGAAGTATGATTATAAAGTTTTTATATAGAAAGTAAAATCATGGGCAGAAAATGATCCATAATGATAACAAACATCTATACACTTTTCAGTAGTAAAATCCAAGTACTTCAAAATTTAACAATTGTTTTCTACACCAAAATTTTGTATCCAATGAAATTGTTTTTTGTGTTGTAGATAGTATAGCATAATAAATATTGTAATTAGTATATGTACATCTTAATATTGATTCTAGAACAATGAACAAAAAAAAGTATAAAAATGATTTTACTCAAATACCATGGGTACCAGCAGTCAAATCGGTTGAATCTATCGACTGGTCATTGTGTCAGCAGTATGTTGGAAAGCAGGCATTACCAGGTCATTCTTGGTCAAAAATCACATCCAAAAAACATTTAAATAGGTATATAAAATTATCAGAAGATTTTGGTAACATATTTACATCAACGGTATACCAACTTCATAAAAAGAGGTTGTTGAAAGATAAAGAACAGTTTAAAGCAAATCTTGATGTGTTTGAACAAAAACTTGCATACCCTCCATTGGAGTTTGAGAGAAAATATAAAGGCGAGACACAACAAGGATCTGTAAAAAAATATGTGCATCATCTACCAAATAATATTATTAGCTTGGTAGATTTAGTTGATGGTACTAGGTTGCATTCAAATGACATTCAAAAACAAGTTTCTAAAATATTTAAAAAAGTTGGGAAGATTAAGAAGTTCAAAAATGCTAAGCAAAAGATTTTATCAGAAATGGAGGTAAAATATGTTCTCTATTTGTATAAATACGAATTTGCAAATATTTTATCAATTACTGAAAATTGTAGAACTTCCACCAATATCAGGCTGAAATGCCAAGGTCAATAGAAGACCAAATAGGTAGTTTATTAAAAGAAATTCACGAGGAACAAAAGAGATATGCAGAAGTAGAAGATAATGAAATAATTTGCTTGAGCAGTCGTGAAACTATGTTTCCAGAATTAGACAGTTATGATTATAGTAACTTTGAAGAGGCAAAGAAATATATTCCTAGTAAATTGCGGAAACGAGAAGAGTAAGCAGTAAATTATTTTGAGTCTACATGTGTTGATACTGTTTCATTAATGAGATCTTCTTTAGTTTCAACGAATTACTAGAAGATTTGGAATTAGAAATTATTGAAAATTATAAACAACATCTGCAATATACTATTGTCGATTGCATCCTCTTGGAGACTAATGAAAGAAGAAGATTACGCTTTGACAAATCACCTATCGAGTACCCACTTATTACAATACGAGCACCCGTTCCTTGGCACACATCTAAATTAATTGCCGAACATCATATGCAGTACAATTTGTTCATTGGAAACGAGATACTCAAAGATATTCAAGATCTTTATTTCTCTAAGTAAGATAGGATCTTATAGTTAGTATTTTATAGCTTTATAGTTTTTAATATCAATGTATGTATAATATTTTAATTTAGATGACGGTATCAAAAGCGTCCAGTAAACATGTTTAATGACAACTAATTTATCAGGTATCAAGATATGATGATACTGAGACTTCAAGATCTAGGGGACTTTCCTATCTTGGCTTTTGAATTGGAGGGTAGAGTAAACTCATTATGCAATGAAACAATGAATAAACTCACAAAAGAATGGTTGGCAAATATCGCTGAAATTTTCCTAGAAAAAAAGCATATCTGGTCTTGTTTGGTAGAAGAGCACCACAAAGCCTCTACTGTAATGATACAAGATTATTTTTTAAGTGTGAACACCTTACTATCTAACCAATTACGGATGATAGTAATGAAAACGTTGGAGCATATCAGAGAATTTTTTATAGAATACAGCAATGGAAATTATTTTAAGGGTGATTATGAGGATCTGATGTTTTGCAAGTAGGAAACATTTTCTCTTCTGATGGACCTCATATGTTTTCCAAATAATATTTAGATATCTTCCAGACCTCCCTTCATAACTATAATAATTGAACCAGAACTTGGCACTCCATTTTTGCATTGTAAACCAAATATTGCAGAAGTACATTCAATGATCTTACAATGTATCGACAACATCCTTAGAGTGGCAGCATATATTCCAAAAATCGAAACTCTTCTATTTCCTGAATTGGAGTGTCGTGATTACCTGTTCCCTGTATCAAGATACGAAGAAGAGGTAAAAACAATATTTTTATTGAAAGTAACAGCTCCAAACAGTAATTTTCGATATGTTATAGGTTTCGAAAATAATAGACGATACACTACATGTCCTCAGTGTGCATGCCATGGGACCAGGACTTTACCTGAAGTGTTACGATGATTTATTGTACCTTTTAGACGGGCAAGCTAAACAAAATTTGGACAATTTCTTTGCGATCGATCCATTTCCATTTCTTCGTGAATTCGAGAACCGAATAAAGGACTACGATAATCTCCGAAAAGAGATCACCGTATTTCGTTTCAAGGTAAGAGCAATGTTTCATAGGACAAACCGTACTATAAATTAGATTCTTTCAGATACCTCTGAACATGATCGAGATTGACTGTTCATTAGTCAATGACGCCTTGAGGCAATCCCTGCATGATCTTCGGAGTCAGATCTGCGACTATTTCGCTGACGAACTACGGGCCAATAACCGTGATCTATGTACCACCTTCGATACGATAGCAGAGACCATCTCGAAGATGCCTGAGAAGACGCGGGAAGTGGTCGAGCTTTACAACTACCTCTGCGAGAGTCGAGACTCAACCTTGTTCAATTTGAAAAGACAACTGGCTCGTTCCATAGAATTACTATTGTTCCTATTTGACTATCAACCTCCGACAACAGAAGATATCCAATTAAGTTCCCGCGCCATCACCTGGCCAAAAGAGATGGACACGGTGATGGAATTAGCGAATTCTAGACTGAACATGAGAAGGGAGTTCCTGGAGGAGGTACTGCGCATAAGAAAGGAGACTTTCGAACATACGATCAAAAGCATGGAGCAGGCTATCGATCAATTCAAACGGAAGGATCCTCCGATGCTGTCAATGTCTGAAATGGAGGACGCAGTCAGGGAGGTGGAGCACCTCTCCGCCGGGATGGAGGCGATCAAAACGGAAGCCGAGGAGATCAACGAAGAGGAATCCCTTTTGGACATGGAATTGAGTCCGTATATGACGTTGCCGGCGATGGCAAACCTTGTGAATACATTAGACACTGTCTGGCACACCACGTTGAGCTTCCACGTGAACTACGACAAGTGGTACTACGGTCCATTTGAGGGGTTAAACGCTGATGTGATCATAGATGACGTAGAGAACACTTGGCGAACATTGTATAGATTGGCACGTATTCTGACGGATGTACCTGGTGCGAGACGAGTTGTGGATACCGTCCGCGGCAAGGTGGAGAAGTTTAAGCAACTGCTCCCCGTCCTACAGATTATTTGTACACCAGGTATGCAGAAGCGCCACTGGCATCAGATAAGCCAGATAGTGAATGTGGAGATCGAGCCCACGGAAACCAGCAGTCTGTCAGACATGATAGACTTAGGATTGCTGGTCCATATCACCAAGCTCGAGGAGATTGCGTCCGCTGCCGTGAAGGAACACGGGCTGCAGCAAAGCTTGCAGAGGATGAAAGACGAGTGGAGCAATGTATTCTTCGAATTGACCGCATATCGGGAGACAGGTGTGGAAATCCTAACAGCGGTGGACGACATACAAGTGTTGCTGGACGACCACATCCTGAAGGCGCAGACAATGCGCAGCTCGCCCTTCGTAAAGGCGTTCGAGTATGAGATGCAGGAGTGGGAGGACAAGCTGCTGCTGATGCAGGACATCATCGACCAATGGTTGGTATGCCAGGCGACTTGGATGTACTTGGAGCCGATTTTCAGTAGCGAGGACATCATGCGGCAGATGCCCACCGAGGCGAAGAACTTCCGACGGATGGATAAGATTTGGCGCACTATCATGAAGTACGTAGGTGCTAATAGACTTGTGCTAGAGTCAACCGCCATGCCGAAGATGCTGAACGAATTCAAGCTTTGTAACATGCTGCTCGACGAGATACAAAAGGGCTTGAACGACTACCTCGAGAGGAAGCGCTTGTTCTTCCCGAGATTTTTCTTCTTGTCGAACGACGAACTGCTAGAAATACTCTCCGAAACCAAGGACCCGCAGAGGGTGCAGCCGCACTTGAAGAAATGTTTCGAAGGCATCAGTAAGCTACGGTTTACCAAGGAAGAGGAGATTATTGGGATGTTGTCTGATCAAGAAGAATACGTTCCCCTGAGCGGAAAGATATACCCTGCAGATGCGAAAGGTATGGTTGAAAGGTGGCTGAGTCAGGTTGAGAAGCTCATGGTGGCTTCTCTTCGCGACATTGCTGAAGAGAGCATAATCTCGTACTTTGACACCCCCAGAGCAGAGTGGATATTTTCTTGGCCAGGTCAGATAGTGATCTGTGCCAGCCAAGTACATTGGACCAGCGAGGTTTGCGAATCATTCGATAATCAAAGTACAGAAAACTATTTGTACACGTGCAACTCTCAAATTGAGGAGACTGTGACCTTGGTCAGAGGCAAACTGGACGCAGGAGCTAGGATAACGATCAACGCGTTAATTGTCATAGATGTTCATGCGCGGGATGTGGTCAAGCTGCTTGTCGAGAAACAAGTGAAGGACGCGATGGACTTTGACTGGATATCGCAGCTGCGATACTACTGGCTGAACAATAGCATCACGGTTGCGATTATCACAACCAGCGTGGCGTATGCTTTTGAATATCTAGGTAACACTGCTAGGTTGGTGATCACACCGTTGACCGATAGATGTTACAGAACACTGATGGGTGCATTGAAATTAAATTTCGGTGGCTCACCAGAGGGACCAGCAGGAACTGGTAAAACTGAGACAGCAAAGGATCTAGCGAAAGCTGTGGCCAAACAGTGCGTGGTATTCAATTGCTCAGATGGCCTGGACTACAAGGCGATGGGGAAGTTCTTCAAAGGACTAGCTCAATCTGGAGCTTGGGCCTGTTTCGACGAGTTCAATAGAATCGAGCTGGAAGTACTCTCAGTGATTGCACAGCAGATTCTGTCTATACAAATGGCCATAAGCATGAAGCTGGAAACGTTCATGTTTGAAGGCACGGAGCTTAAATTGAACCCCACGTGCTATATCATAATAACGATGAATCCTGGTTACGCCGGCCGCCAAGAGCTCCCGGACAACTTGAAGGTCTTGTTTCGTTCGGTGGCCATGATGGTACCAGATTACGCCATGATAGGCGAGATCACATTGTACTCTCTTGGTTTCATAGACGCCAAGAATCAAGCAGAGAAGATCGTTCACACGTACAAACTTTGCTCCGAGCAACTCAGCTCGCAGAATCATTATGACTACGGCATGCGAGCCGTGAAGACAGTTCTCGTCGCTGCAGGAAATCTGAAGTTAAAGTACCCAATGGAAAACGAGTCCATGCTAGTCCTTCGAGCTATTATAGACGTAAACCTCCCAAAGTTCTTGGCTCAGGATGTTCCTTTGTTCAACGGTATTTATAAAGATCTATTCCCAGGCATTGACCTACCTCAGGCAGATAGGGACGAGCTGATTGAACTGCTGAAGGTGATCTTGGAGAAACGGAATCTGCAAGCCACACCCTGGTATATGGAGAAGATAGTGCAGATTTATGAAATGATCCTAGTACGTCACGGCTTGATGATCGTTGGACGCACGCTTAGCGGGAAAACAAAGGCATACCAGAGCCTAGCAGAAGCTTTAGGCGATTTATCTGGTAAAAGACGGGCTGCTATGAGGGAGTACCAAACCATTTATAAAATCATCAACCCGAAGGCCATCACTCTGGAACAACTGTATGGTAGCTTCGATCCGGTGTCCCACGAATGGAGCGATGGTGTTCTAGCAAATATGTTCAGAGAGTTTGCCCAATCTTTCTCGGTTGATCGCAAGTGGATCGTGTTCGACGGTCCTGTCGACGCCGTTTGGATAGAGAGCATGAACACGGTGCTTGATGATAATAAAAAGCTCTGCCTGATGTCTGGGGAAATCGTAACGATGTCGAACAAGATGAACATGATGTTCGAACCCGAAGATCTGGAACATGCTTCGCCGGCTACTGTTAGTCGATGTGGAATGATCTACATGGAGCCGTCTCAGCTTGGTTGGAACGCACTGTTTGAGTCGTATAAGAAGTATCTGAGAGAGAAGCTGCTCCTTGAACAGTTTGAACTTGTCGTGGAATTGGTGGATTGGTTAACAGAACCGATTCTGAGCTTCATAGATAGATACTGTAAAACGTTTATACCAGTATCAGAGCTTCATATGTTTCTGGTGAGTATCCTGCTAACAATCGTTGGTATGAAAATAATACTTATTATTTCAGTCTTTCACAAAACTATTTACGTCGTTGTTGGATGAAGAGACGCAAGTCAGTACTGTCTGGCTGCAATGCATATTACTGTTCACTATGATTTGGGGCATGTGTTCGACGCTAACCAGTGAGAGCAGAAAATCTCTGGATGTTTATTTAAGAAAAATATTATTGGGTAATGATGACGAATGTCCCAGACCAAAATCGTTTAAATTGTCGAAGCAACAGCTATTTCCTGAAAAAGGCACTATTTTTGATTGGATATACGATAAAAGAAATAATGGCAGTTGGATATCTTGGATGGACCCAACGTTAATGGTAATGAAAATTCCAATGTTGTAAAAATCGTATACTTCATACCTTCACCCATTGTCTTCACTTTCATGTTTCAGGCTACGCTATTATCAGAGTCAAAATCCAGTCAACTGATAGTGCCAACATCCGAAGTAGTAATTCAAAACTTTTTTCTAACAAACCTGCTATACAGGTCAATACCTCTCTTGTTCGTGGGGCCAACTGGTACCGGCAAGTCTGCAGTCATTTTGGACTACCTAGTGTCCTTGAACCGAGACAAATACATGGAGAATGTGATAAACTTCAGTGCCTGCACCACCGCTTTTCAGACTCAAGAAATGGTGATGTCCAAGCTAGATCGTCGAAGAAAGGGTGTCTTCGGTCCACCAATGGGAAAGAAATGCATTCTCTTCGTGGATGACATGAGTGTGCCACAAATGGAAATCTACGGTGCTCAGCCACCTATTGAACTAATCCGTCAATGGGTAGATCATGGGCATTGGTTCGACGTAAAAGACACAACGATGATGTACCTGGTGGACATGTTTATGATCGCAGCAATGTTGCCACCAGGTGGAAGTTCTAACTTGGTGACGTCCAGATTAACTCGCCACATGCAGATAATTGGCATTGATGTATTTGAGGAGGCAACCATTTCGAAAATCTTTTCCACGATCCTGGAGAATCATTTCGCAAAGGGATTCCCCCCCCGAAGTTGCAAGATTAGGAAAGATGGTTGTCAGTGCCACCACGGACGTATACTTCGCAGCTATTCAGAAGTTCTTGCCAACACCAGCTAAAAGTCATTACACATTCAATCTGCGTGACTTCAGTCGAGTCATTAAGGGCATACTTCTGGTACCAGCCCCCAGGATGCAAGACCCAGACAAACTCATCAGATTGTGGATCCACGAAGTGTACAGGGTATTCGGTGATAGATTGGTGGACGTCAACGATGAAGAGGTTCTATTTAAGATAGTCAATCACACTTGTTACGAACAGCTCCGGCAGCCTATGGAAAAGGTGCTCGCTAGATTTCTGCGAAACAATGAGAAGGTGATTAAGAGTTCACACATCCGTGATCTTTTCTTCGGCAACTACATTGAACCCGACGCCATTCCCAAGGTGTACGATGAAGTGGTGGACCTGAAAGACTTACAAGAAAAAATGGATTTCTATTTAGTAGAATACAACATGCTTTCTAAGACTCAAATGAACCTAGTCTTGTTTAGGTATGCCATCGATCATATTTCCCGTATCTCACGGATACTCCTACAAGAAAATGGTCATGCTCTTCTGGTTGGAATCGGCGGATCTGGTAGAAGCTCCTGTGCTAAACTCGCAACCAGTATATGCGAGTACGTAATATACCAGGTGGAAATGACCAGATCGTACGGAGTTACGGAATGGCGAGAAGACATGAAGAATCTGTTGCTTCGCGTAGGCTGCGACGGGAAATCCACTAGCTTTCTCTTCGGTGATCACCAGATCAAAACGGAGTCATTCGTGGAGGACATAAACATGATACTGAACACGGCGGATATACCAAACTTGTACAGTTCCGAGGAGAAAGCCGAGATCATGGACAAGATGTCGAGCTTGCCCCAGGACGCCGGCGGGAAGAAAGGGGAGACCACGCCGATGACACTCTACAGCATGTTCCTAGAAAGAGTTATGAAGTGTCTCCACCTGATCTTGACCATGTCGCCGATTGGAAACGCATTCAGGAATCGCCTCAGAATGTTCCCATCCCTCATCAACTGTTGCACCATCGACTGGTTCACTATTTGGCCGGAGGATGCTTTGGAGAAGGTAGCTCAGATGTCCTTACAGAACGTGGAGATCAGCGAAGATCTGCGGGAGAAATGTGTACAAATCTCTAAGGAGTTCCACACAAGCATTACTAAAGCCAGCGAGGATTACTTTAGAACGCAAGGTAGGAGGTACTATACGACCCCCACCAGTTTTCTTCAGTTGATCAATTTGCTGGGTAAGCTATATAACCAGAAAACTCAGGAGATAGTGTTGGGACAGAATCGTTACGAAACTGGATTGGAGAAATTGGACTTTGCAGCTGGTGAGATAGCGGTGATGAAGGTGGAGCTGCAGGAGTTGCAGCCGAAGCTGATGGCGCAGTCTGATTTAAGTAACAAACTTATGATCAAGATAGAGCAGGACACGATCAACATAGAGGCGAGAAAGGAGGTGGTGGCAGCTGAGGAAGCCTTAGCGAATGAGGCTGCTGCAGCAGCCCAGGCCATTAAAGACGATTGTGAGGGCGACCTGGCCGAAGCCACTCCAGCGCTAGAAGCCGCTTTAGCCGCTTTGGATACCCTCAAGCCTGCAGACATCACTATTGTACGATCCATGAAGAGTCCTCCGGCAGGCGTGAGATTAGTAATGGAAGCTGTATGTGTACTGAAGGGTGTAAAACCGGAAAAGGTCACGGACTCAGCCACCGGTCAAACGGTGGAGGACTACTGGCCAGCCTCTATAAAGGTACTCGGCGACATGAAATTTCTCGAGAGCCTGAAGAACTTCGACAAGGATAGCGTGCCGCCCGCGTACATGAAGAAGATCCGCGATAAGTTCATCAACGACAGGAGTTTCCAGCCAGAGGCCATTAAGAAGGTCTCGACCGCTTGCGAAGGTCTCTGTAAGTGGGTGCGAGCCATGGAAGTCTACGACAGGGTCATCAAAGTAGTGAAGCCGAAGCAGGAAATGCTGGCGGAAGCGGAAGCCGCTCTAGCTTCGCAGATGGAGGCTCTGAATGCCAAGAGAGCGCTTCTACAAGAAGTCAGTCAGAAACTCCAAGCTTTGAACGACGAATTTGCCGAATGTATGCGTGAGAAGAAGAAGCTGGAGGACCAGATCAACTACTGTATGCAGAAACTGGACAGAGCCGAAAAGCTACTGGGCGGTTTGAGCGGAGAGAAGAACAGATGGAACGAAAACGCGATCGCGTTGGGTCAGAGCCTCCACAATGTCATCGGTGATGTACTCCTTTGTTGTGGAGTGATAGCTTACTTAGGAGCTTTCACGATAGACTACAGGACCAGCTTGATCGCCCAGTGGTATTCATTCTGCAAGAAAATCAAGATTCCTTGCGGTGACAAATTCAGTTTGGTCGATGTACTAGGCAAACAAGTGGAAATCAGGGCGTGGACGATCTTTGGTCTCCCAGCGGACAATTATTCTGTGGAGAATGGCATAATTGTGAAGAATGCAGACCGCTGGCCACTTTTGATTGATCCGCAGAATCAAGCGAACAAGTGGGTGAAGAACATGGAGAAGGAGAACAAGCTAGTGGTTATCAAGCTTACTGATCCGAATTATGTGAAGGTAGTCGAAACTTGTATACAACTTGGAACACCAGTTCTGTTGGAGAATATCCTGGAGGAGATCGACGCTATACTTGAACCGGTACTGTTAAAGAATATATACAGAGAGCGTGGCGTATTGTACATGAAGTTTGGTGAGAATGTTATCGAGTATAACACCGACTTCAAATTTTACATCACCACGCGCCTGCGGAATCCTCATTACTTGCCAGAGGTAGTTGTCAAGGTGACCTTGTTGAACTTCATGATCACTCCGCAAGGGCTGCAGGACCAGCTGCTGGGCATCGTTGTCGCCAAAGACTTGCCTGTCCTCGAAGAACGTAAAAACCAGTTGATCGTGGAAGGTGCGAACAACAGGAAAATCTTGGAAGAGGTAGAGAACAAGATCCTGGAGGTGTTGTCTCTCTCGGAGGGCAATATACTTGAGGATGAGACAGCGATCCAAATACTGTCCTCTTCGAAAGTGCTGTCAGAGGATATTCAAGCAAAGCAGACGATAGCTGCTAAAACTGCGATAGAGATTGATAACGCTCGTAACGGGTACATGCCCGTTTCAGAACACGGATCCGTCCTCTTCTTTTGCATCTCAGAGCTGACAAACATCGACCCGATGTACCAGTACTCTCTAGTGTGGTTTATCCACCTGTACGTTATGGCGATAGCGAACAGTGAACAGACCTTGGACTTAGCTGTTCGGATAAAAAGCATGAACACGTACTTCACTGCCAGCATTTACAGGAACGTGTGCCGATCCTTATTCGAGAAGGACAAGCTAATATTTTCCTTTGTCCTCTGCGTTGGTCTAATGCGTGCTGCCCATGAATTGAACGAAAGTCTTTGGACGTTTTTGTTGACTGGTGGAGTAGCATTGGATAACCCTTTCCCTAATCCGGATTCGTCTTGGTTGTCTGATAGATCCTGGTCCGAAGTGGTCAGGGCTACAAATTTGCAAGGACTTGAGATGTTGAAGGATTCCTTCCAAAAGAACACGCACCAGTGGAAAACTTTCTATGATCTGTCTAATCCTCAAGATAACCCTTTTCCACAACCGTTTGATCAGGTGACCCAAGGCCTGATCAAACTGGTGATCCTTAGGTGTGTAAGGCCAGATAAAATCGTAGCTGCTGTGCGGTCCTTCATTATACACCACATGGGACAGTCCTTCGTCGAACCTCCACCGTTTGATCTTCAAGGGTCCTACAACGATTCCAGTAATGTGACCCCACTTCTTTTCATCTTATCCCCTGGATCTGATCCAATGGCTGGCCTTATAAGGTTTGCAGAGAATTATGGGATATCCAAAAAGAATCTTATGACCATATCCCTAGGCCAAGGTCAGGGTCCCATAGCCGCAAATATGATAAATGTTGGCATCAAAACCGGGGAATGGGTGGTACTTCAAAATTGCCACTTGGCGGTTTCATGGATGAAAGAACTGGATAGAATTTGTGATGAAGTCATCACGCCTGAGAACACGAATGCCAAGTTTAGATTGTGGCTGACTAGTTATCCATCCGAAGATTTTCCGATCTCCATTTTACAAAACGGCGTGAAGATGACCAATGAGCCTCCCAAAGGATTGAAGAACAATCTACTTAGGAGCTACCTCAGTGACCCCATATCAGATCCGAAATTCTATGATAGTTGCAGAAAGGTAGTAGAATGGAGACACCTTCTATTTTCTTTGTGTTTCTTTCACGCTGTTGTTCAAGAAAGACGTAATTTCGGACCATTAGGCTGGAATATTCCTTATGAGTTCAATGAGTCGGATCTACGAATTAGTATTCTACAATTGCAGGTAAAAAATAATTTCAATTTATTTAAGAAAAATTTAATTTATCTTATAATATAAGACAGACTAATCAATGAACTTTTTTTCAGCTCTTCTTAAATGATTATGAAAAGGTGCCTTTTGAAGCGCTTCTCTACCTTACTGGCGAATGTAATTATGGTGGACGAGTTACAGATGATAAAGACAGACGTTTATTGAATTCTTTACTTCAAGGATTCTACAATTCTGCAGTTATCACTCAGCAAGAGTAAGTTAGCTTAAACAAAAATGTTTTAGATCCCGATTATAAACAATTCACTCTACAATTTATCTGTTGCTATTTCTATCAGATTCTGCTTTTCACCAAGTTGTATGTACCGTATGCCTTTAAATACTGATCATCAGGCTTGTGTAGCATACATTCGAAATTTGCCAATTGATCAGCAGCCCGAGGTCTATGGTCTACACGAGAATGCGGATATCACGAAGGATAATCAGGAGTCTATGCAATTGCTCGATGGAGCTTTACTGACACAGCCCCAGATCACTGGTGTTGGAGTCGAGCGAGACGTGGACACTATGGTTTTCAACTTATGCAATGATATTCTGTCCAAAATGAGATTGCCTTTTGATGTTGTGGAAGTGGCTAAGAAGTACCCAGTGCTTTACATGAACAGCATGAACACGGTTCTTCGACAAGAGCTGATCAGGTTCAATAACTTGTTGCGCGTAATTAGAAGTACCTTGGTAGACGTACAAAAAGCTATCAAGGGATTGGTTCTAATGTCAGCGGAATTGGAAGAGGTTTTCACGAGCATGAGCATCGGCAAAGTGCCTGGAGCTTGGAATAAAAGGTCCTATCCGTCCTTGAAACCGCTCGGAAGCTATATAAATGATTTAATTGAGAGATTAGAGTTTTTTCAAAACTGGATAGACTTTGATGCGCCAAATGTGTTCTGGATATCCGGTTTCTTCTTCACTCAATCGTTCCTCACCGGTGTCTTGCAGAACTTCGCACGTAAAAATCAAATTCCAATCGACAGAGTGGACTTCGAATTTGAATTGACTACATTCGAAACGAGAGTGAACTCTGCACCATCCTATGGAGTATACATAAAGGTAAGTTTGGTGAAGAGACGTTACTACATGTTTTGAGTACTTTACTAATTGGTCTACTTCTCTTCAGGGCTTATTTTTAGAAGGTGCTAGATGGAATAGAGAAGCAAAGACAATAGACGAGTCAAAACCCAAAATAATGTTTGATGTTTTACCAATAATATGGCTACAGCCTGGTGAAAAAGCTCAATTTGTTGCTAAATCTGTGTATCACTGTCCGGTATATAAGACAAGCGCTAGACGTGGCGTTTTAGCTACCACTGGTCATTCATCCAACTTTGTTTTATACATTTTACTTTTGACAATGGTTAGTGAATCTCACTGGATTAAAAGAGGAGCAGCATCTTTATGTCAACTTGACGACTGATAGCTCTATACTTTTATGAAAATCAAGGAGATACAAATAAATAGAGAAATACAATAAAAATTTGCCGACTGATATAATTGATATTGTAACACTTGAGTAGTTGATTAATATTATAAACTACTTATTGAATGGTATAGTTATACATGTACAATCTGTTCCCGTCTGATTTGAGGTAGTTGATTTAGAATTTAATTTTGTATATCTTATATGAGGTAATGTATAATTCAATGCACTTATACATAGAAAAATATTTATTCAACGAAATTTCCATAAGAATAAACAGTCAATATCATTGTGTCAATGAGTATGACATTGCTGTATAATATTGATATTTCTTTTCACTTGCGTAGAGTCAAATATATGTACAATAGAAACTTTTATAACAATTTATTACAATTCGCATAACAGCCCATTTTCAGATGTTCGTTCGTGCATAACAATTTAGCTTGAATTATTAAATTAATACTGATTCCTACTTTCTGTCAGTCATTTAAGAAATCAAATATTTGAAATTCGATTACAGAGACTTTCTCGAGAACTATTCGTGATGACTTTTGTATAGTTTTTAAATTAATTCTATTTCTAGATGGCATACGGAAATCACAAATTCCATGCTAATCCTAAGAAATATTAATAATCCATTATTTCTTTACAGTGACAATTATAAATATACATCATTCTTTGTAATGATACAAATATATAACAATTCATTACTGTTTTCATAATTATTCTATATGGAGGAATGCTTACATAAAATCCGTTCAAAGAGACAAGTCAGCACATGCAAACAGAACATTAACAATTGTTCACAGCTACTGATTCTATTCGTTGAACGGACCGTTCACGAAGGTTTATGTTCATTGCAGTATAGTTGCAAATTATTGCACTTCATTGATTATGAAATCAATGATTTTATATTATAAATTTTCATTATAAAAAATCTTGTATAACAATATGAACTCATCCCATGCTGTTCTTAACGCATATCTAATATAATTGAAGGAACAATCTTTTTTGCGGATATAAAAATTTATCCTCGAAGACGCAATTTCTAAAGTACAGTTTTTCCTTGTAACGTCGCTTTCGGCTGGCAGTGAAAATGAATACAAAATAACTTCCACTGCTCTGGAGCATCAAATTGTGCGGCGTTACGAAGAAGAACGGATCGTTGCTATGGTCTGGCAATGCCTGATATAACTTTTCTTAGATAATAACAACATATGTACAATAATAACAGATCTGATATTTAAAACATTATGTCCCAATTAGGTATAAAACAAGTTATACTATTGAAAATTAGTAAATCTGATTGTTCAAAAGTTACTGTTATTTCTTGTTCTATTCAGGTTCTCGTTGATCATCATATTTTTTGCCAAACGACTAGCTCAGGCTTTGACACGCAAAGTGCTCAGCATCATGTCAACATGTTTAACATAGTGTTAAAAACTAGGGTAAAAATGTTGCAGCATCTGCCAGCAGTAAAAGACTTACACTGAGAAGCATAACTACAAAAAATCGATTACATGGCGTGAAAAGGTATGAAGGGGATAAGAATAGGCTAAACTTGAGGAGGAATTTAGTGGGTATACTCAGATTGCACTCCCTTCGGGGAGTCCCACACTCCCGGGCAAACAACATCCATGGCCGGCGTGCGCAACGCATTCCTCTCTTCATGAAAAAAAAGAAAATGATATCTGTGAGGAAATTTTTCAAAAACTTATTAAGAGAATGTCAAATCACATTTTTCATGTCATAACAATAAAAAGTAGATCTACAAATTAATAATACATATAATTATATCTTTAATGATGTGATGCTATAGTTGATGTTTTTTTGATGTTCATTACTTATTATATCCTTCTACCTCATATAATCGACTTTTTTGTATTCCCATCCAAAAGTCCAAAATACTCAAAAATGAGGGTGATATTATAGTTATGCTCCTCAGTGTAGTCATTACTTAATAAAATTATTCAATGTTGCAGGATCGCTATTTTAGCTCATATAAGAGCAGAGTATCTACATCAAGAGAAATCTCCAAATAGAATTTGCTGACTATAAAGGCCAAGCTAAGTGACCCAAATGGTACATTCTAATAATATTGTTGAGCAAATAGAGCGTTTCAATCACTACAAGTTATTGGTTGAGCACATTTACAGCCTGTTTTCTATTCAGCGAGAGTAGGGTTTGTATCGGTCGCGGCGTCGTCTGCTTCCCTTCTCGAAACACGTTCGACGTAACAGAAGGCAACGGTACCGATGACGATCGTTATCGTTAATATAAGAAGTTGTAAGTAAAGGCTGACACTGCTGCTGTAGCCAAAACTGATTGCAGCCGCGGCCGACTGGCAAAATTTGAATAGCGCGAATGCCGATGCACTCTGCCTCGTAAAAAGTGTACCGAGCAGTGAGTATATTTGGGTGTTGAAGCAAGCATCACCAAAACCCAATGCAAGACTTCCGACCATAGCCAAGGTTGGTGAAGGTGTGATGAACCCTACTTCGTCGGTGTCCGCAAACGGTGAGTCGTTTGGCAAGTTCAAGAAAATGGAGATGAAAGCAATTAGGTGTACACAGAATCCCGTAACTACAACCAACCATCCACCGCAGTTACGAGTCAGCTTTGATGCAAAGATACCAAAGATGGCTCCACCAATAACCTCACCGATGCCAATGAAAATTCCAGAGAGGCCTACCAGGCTCTTACGCGACTCGCCAATTGCCTTGGTGAATCCAATGCTTGAAGAATAGACACCTGAATAGAACGTTAACACAAGACCAGTGTATATAAAGGTCAAGCACAGCATAAGCATCTTTGGCGTCAAGAAAAGACTGAACGCATCTATAAACGCATCCCAGGCGGCTATCCATGGCCTTTCTCTTGCAGGCTCTGGTATATGAAGTTCCCTGTCGGCACTGGAGACTCCTTCAGCTTCGCCCAGAACCAACCTCTGTGATGATCTCCTCAATGTAGCCAAGAGGCAGGTGCCGGCAATGGATATCCCGGTTAGCACGCTAAAAACGATTACCCTCGTCGAACCATCAATTTTGGGCTTGGTGAACATGAAGTACACGAACAGGTTGCCGATGAACATCGATGATTGAAAGATTGCCCAGAACACTCCTGCGTTTCTGGACATCGTTTCGTCATTGCTGTTCTCTGTTAGGTACTGTCCATGTCCTGTCCATATCAAAGCAGCTCCAAGACCGAGGATGCAGGAGGCACTATAGAGTAGTTCATCTCGAGGCCACAGGAACGATGCTATGAAAAGGACGTAACAGCAAGCGCCAGTTAAAATAGCAACTCGTGGCCCTGACATAGAGATGTACGATGGAGCTAACCAGTTGCAAGTGGCGAAGACTGCATAAATAATGGATAAGCTCGTGTAGGCGTTGCCAGTGAAACTTGGATCTTCATCCGTAATACTTTGCAGCACAGTTTTCTATATAGAAAACGAACACAATTTAATATATATGTGAAGACATGGAAAAGAATAAGTGAAATATGCTTTCCAGTGAAACACGTATGCCATACATTTGTTTCCTTATCTTACAAGTTAAAAAAATTTCATATCAGCTATAATGTTTAATTTTACTATATGAGCTTAAAATTATCAATAGTAATTTATCACAAGCTTATCTTAAACGTGATTTTTTAAGAAGTATTGAGTGTTTGTTATTTGACTGATATGAATAGATCTTTGATCGGGTTTTGGTGTCCTACATTTCAATGAATCTGAAGCAAATCATATCAAAGAATCTGTACAAAATTATCACCGACAGATAATATAAAAAATTCCATGATTAACTGATTATTTGATAGGCCATGTTCTTTTCATCAATAATCAAATAATGTATAAATATTATCATTTACATAAAATATTGTATTTTCATTAGCTCGAACTTATAATTCAAATTCTGTAACATCTAAAAATACTGTCTTATAGATATATCAATTTGTAGATTCTGTATTTATTATGTGTAGATCACCTTGAAATCACACATATAAAGCTGTCATTAAGAATGAAAACCTGTAAAGTACATTTCGGTATTGTTTACTGTTTCTCTGGTAAATATTTTCTGTTTACAGAACAATAACATCTGTCAAGGTACATTTATCAACTGTATGTATATGTATTTGATAATTATTGGAATATTATCAAATGCACTGTACGTCTCCTTACATATACGAATTATATTTAACAATAATTTTGTTTATAATGAATTGGTACACACAAATAGTATTTTCTGTTTGAAATTGTCGGATATAATTAGTATATATTAACAATTTCAAAGAGCACAAAGAAATTATGAAATGTCAACACTTGAAACATTATATGATCATTCTTTGAACTTTCACACTTTTAAATTTATTATTGAGAAGTAGCATATATGTTGCAACACAACCAATCAATTAAATTAAAAGTTTAAACTGATTTCTTGTGTTTTTAAACTTGTGTACATGCCTAAATACTGTTCAGACAAAGTCTGTCATATATGTTCTGTACACGGACAATGTGATAGAATACATTAAAACGACGCGAAAAAGAAAAAGATAACAATGCGTGTCGGCATTTAAATTTCGCATACTGCGCATGTCAATGTTCACGTATACGATTCAACGTGAATAAAATTTTAAAAAGTATAAGTCTACTACGGAAATCGCAGAAATAAGTAAATACATCTGTCTAAAACAGTCGACCTGATTTATTTGTCAAAAGCATATGTCAACGTTGCCCTCGCACTCACCTCAATGTTTCCCATCGTTTGAAATGCGGTAAATACCAACATGAAACCCCAACTCAGTATCATCACATTTATAAAATTCCTATTTATCGTCATGTCGATCACGTTAAATAAAATATTTTAAATTGAGAAAGAAATGAAAAAACTTAGTCGTTTCTCGCGCGCACGTTTTGAAGTTTCAAAGTTGAAAACCGTACGTTTTTAGTTAACAGATGGTGGCTGCGTGACAGTAAAAGAAAACCACGAGAGATAGTATTGTGTCTACGATGTGTAACAATGTGTACTGTCCTTTCCTGCTGTTACACGATTTGAAGTCATCGCCGGAGCATAATACATCCATACATACTCACGCACACATCATACTTATATCTATACATACATGCATTGGTTATGCAACACACCGTCAAACGTAAAGTATTGTAACAAGGAATTCTTGCGCATTGATCATTACAAAGTATTGTAGTTGATTTGCTAAAGTACGAAAATTTATAGGAATTGTTATTTGATACATTTTTAAATCAAAATACGTACATACATATGTACATATACGTGCGATCGACATAACCCGTAGTGTCATCTACGGCAAACTGTCCAAGTTGTTACCTGTCAATCATGTTTATAATCTTGTCACTTTTCCATAGGTGGCATAAGGGAACTCTTTTTTTGTTCGATAACGAACAAACCTTAATAAATCTAGAATCTTTAATGTAAATATAATATCGATTCATATAAACCCGAGAAAACAATTTATTATTAAATTAATTGAATTCATGAATTAAATTTGTTTGCAGTTATATATTTGTGTTGCTGTAGTTTACATTAGAAAACATGTCGAAAAGCCTTGTATCTTTAGGACAATACATATGCGAAAGATATTATAATTGATTTTAAGGAAATAGGGTAATTTAATTGATGTTATCGTTGATTATCTGCAGTAGAAATGTTAATTTAAATTCTGCCGCCAGGAGGATGATTATTCGTTCTAAACGTTAGAGACGAACGAAAATGGCGTACCGTTCCCAGTAAAAACTCGTTGACTATCCCGTTATCGGATGCTCTGATAGAATTCTGGAAATTAATAAAAAAAATTGTGAAACGATAAGAAATCGACGTGGTGAGGAAGAATGTGAGGTGTGGGAGGTTTATACAGTTTTATATACATTTTAATACGGTCACCTGGCGAGCAAGGGTATAAAATGCCGTGACTAAAATTTGCGACGGTTTGACACGTTTGCAAACTTGATAATTTCGGTGTTAAATTTTGCAAACGTTCTTTGAAGGTGGCAACTTATTAATGGTACAACAAGATAAACCGATTCAAGAAGTGGAACTCGCTTATAGAGGATATGAAATCACTGTACAAACACTATGACGAATTGTCGTTGCCGAAGCAAAGGAGTCTTCCTTCTTTTTCTGTCAAGCCTGTATATTTTTAGTGTCGCATGATCGCATTAAAAATGCATACCTGTGAACATTAAAGTCAACAAGTGACAAGTGTTTACGTGACTGATATAGTTGAGTAAAATAGGAGTTTATTTATGTAAGAAGTGTTAAATGCTTATCAATCATGAAGAAACAGTTTTTCAGAGTTAAACAGCTCGCAGATCAAACGTTTTCTAGGTAATAATTCCTCTAAACATTTCCGTTCTGTTTATTTCTTTAATAACTCACAAAGTCCTCTTTGTGTGTTTCATGGAAAGTAAAATGTTTATGGTAGCATTGAAATCATTTACAAATACATTACAAAACGAGGAAAGCAAACAATTTATTTGATATCTTAGCATTTGATAACGAAAAGATAAGAGTGACACCTACTTTGCTTTCCCTTTTCGCATTTTTAAATATGAAAGTTTTAATGATACGCAACCAATAATAGCAGGCACAGTATACCAAAATAACTTATGAATCAGAGAATCTTAAAATGGATTGACTTTACACCGCTTTGAATCTCAGTTTAATGTAAATTTACTGATTTTTAAAACTGTTTCAAACATTCTTTTTTATAGAGCTGGCAAGACAGAAGTACTGACTGATGATTTACAAGCTGCAGACAAACATGTCGAGCAAATTAGGTTGGCTCTCATTGGATTAAGCAAAAGACTTGCTAATCCTCCAAATCAAGCAATAGCACAGGATAGTAATAAAGAAAAGCGGCTGGTAATATTTAATAATAAGAATTTGTTACTAAACTGTTTTACAGAGAAATATTCTAATACAAATTAAAATAGCAATTAAATAAAAGACACAATGTTGTTTAATTGTAATTAAACATTTTTCGTAATATAGAAGTTTTATTTAATATGTGCCTAATTTTTAGAAAAAATGCCCAGAATATGTATTAGGACAAACAATGCAAGAAAATGCTCCCGAGGATGGCCTCATGGGTTTTACGCTTACAGAATGTGGTCGCGCACAAATTTCTTTAGCAAATGAAACAATTGAACACGAAGCAAAAGTCGAACAATATGTAACAAACCCTCTACAACATATTTTAGATACAGATGTACCAAATATATTAAAGCATAAACGAAATTTAGCTCGGTTAATATTGGATATGGATAGCGTAAGAACAAGATATCAGCAAGCTAGCAAACATAGTGCTGGTAATTAATAATTTATAAAGCAATTACACGTCTGAAAGTTTTGGTTGAAATTTTTTGAGTAATATTTTTGTTGAAAAGGTACGGGTGCAGCCAAGGTAGATAGTTTAAGAGAAGAATTAGAAGAAGCTGAAGCTAAAGTTGAGCAATGCAGAGACCAGTTAGCTGCAGAAATGTTTCAACTTATGTCCAGAGAAACTGAATTAGCACATACTATTATTCAATATGTAAAACTTCAAAGGGCTTACCATGAAAGTGCACTTCATTGTTTGGAAGAACTTATTCCAGGACTAGAAAGTTACATAAGTAAGTATTTTAACATTCATCAATTTTTGGAAGCTATTTTTTATTAACAAGAATATCATTATCTTAGCATAATATATGGAATGAAAATATTTATGAATAAGAAATAAATAATATTCGAGAATATTTGTTTCAATCATTTCTCTAATTTCAGATGACAATGAAATGAAACCAGTTTATGGTTATCCACTTGAGGAGCACCTTAGGGTGACTAATAGAAAGATTGCTTTGCCTATCCAATTATGTGTATCTGCTTTATTACGACTGGGTATGGAAGAAGAAGGCCTTTTTAGAATAGCTGGCGCTGCATCAAAGTCACGACGAATTAAGTTAAGTTTAGATGCTTGCTGCCTTACATTACCAATTGCTCTGGAATATAAAGATCCTCATGTGATCGCTGGCGCATTAAAGTCCTATTTAAGAGAACTCCCAGAGCCTCTTTTAACATACAAGTAAGTGTAATAAATGTGCAAACAAGAGAATAAAAAATAATGAGATTGTATGCATATATTTTATTAATTTAAAGATTATATCCTGAATGGATGGCAGCTGCAAAAATAACACATAATGAGACAAGATTGAGAGCTCTTTGGGAGGTGCTATACAAACTACCTCCTGCGAATCTAGAAAATTTACGGTTCCTAATCAAATTTTTGGCTGTACTCACGAAAAACCAAGACATAAATAAAATGTCACCACAAAACATTGCTATCGTTATTGCGCCGAATTTAATATGGAGTCCACAAGAGGATGTCAATACAATGGTGTAAGAACAGTTTTCCTCCTATACCAGTTATATAAAACGTTCTAATTAGATTATTTTCAGATCGCCTAAAGCATGATAATTTTCTATTTATACAATCTCTATTGTCATTTCAGAATGAATATGAGTGCAGCTAATAATTCTAGTCTTATAGTGGATCAGTTGATTACATACGCAAATTGGTTTTTTCCTGGTGAAATAGATTTTGACCGTGATTTGGACGTTGGCATTATAAACGGTATAGAAAATCAGATCACAGGCATGCGACGTTGCGTTTCAAATAGCAGTCTTAGTGATCACGGTGAAAGTCCTCCACAAGGTAGTCCTAAACCGGCAGCTCGTAGAAAAAACAAACCAGCTCCAACGCCACCGAGTATCACGACACCTGACAAACATGATAAAAAGCCCGATGACAAACCACCACCTACACCTGACAAACCGCCCAGGCCTTTGACAACTGCGACCCTTAATCGTACAATGAGTAAAGTTCATAAACAAGATGTGATAAATACAGAGTTACCAGTCAAACATGATAACAACATAGAGAAACAAGACATAAATACAGAAACAGAAGTCAAGCAACAAAGCCATGATACGAACGTAGCTATAGACATACCGTCCTCAGGTTGCCCAGAACACATTAACGAAGTGATAGACGAATTACGTACTATCCATGCTGAGGTGGAAAAAAGAAATCAAGAATTGCAAAAGCCAGAAAGGAAATTGAATACACTCGTGAACACAGAAAAATCCATTATTGAAAATTCATCAAACAACAAGCTAGAGATGGAAATTTCGGAAACCTCGGTACAAAGGATAAAACCAGTAGTCACGGAGAAACCACATCCATCCACGTTAGAAAGACGGAGACCAGTCGCAGCTCCAAGAAGTATAACTAATGTAATACATAACACAGGTAAATGTAATCACCGATTGTATTACAACATTGTGTACATTTGAATATATTTAAACAGTGTTTAGAGAGAAGTTCAAAGTTAACGAAGAAGTTATCATTTCCTGTTACAATTTTAACATTGTTAAAAATTGCAGAAGAACCAGTTGAGTTACGAAGAAAGACAGATAACACTAGTTCTACGAATACAGGCACGCTGGACAGAAGTAGTAAACCGGCCATACCAGAACGGCCTGCTGGATTAACTCGACCTTCGAGCCTTATCAGACAACACCCACGTCACAGTAATGAAAATTTAGACACTGAAACAGGGGTGAGTATCAAGCAATTTCGAGCGCTGTTCGACCTCAGTTTTACATGTCAGATAACCCTTAATAAATGTAGTTACTGCCAGTGGACACAACAAATATCACTGCCCGGATATTACATTATTGAAATACAATAACGTAAGCTATATTTAAAGTGGAGAACAATTCTGTTAATAGTGTATCTTAATTTTGCTGAAAGTGTGAATGTAATTTTCCACAATGGCAACGATTTTCACAGAGCTGTTAATCTGTTTTCTTTTTTCATAAAACCTGCAGCCTTTGACATTGGAAAGAGCTCACGTGTACTCGGTGGACAAACAACAGGTCAGTATAATACAAGTGCGTGGCAATGGCAATGTGTTCTGCACAACGGGCGACAACAATGGCAACATGGCTTCGAACTTGCAGAGAAGCCCGAGTGTAGGTAGTCGACCGTCATCTATGTCCTTGTACGGTGAACGATCGGAAAAGCCTGCAAAATTAAGTGCGCCAGAACAAGCGAAAGCACACGTACGAACCAGATCCGAAGGGAATATTATAGATGTTCAAACACAGACTGAAACAGTAGTAGTTATTAAATCACCACAACAAGCTGTTCCGGCTTCGCCAAGGTTCCATCAGAGACCTCCAAGGCCACAGCCACCCCCGCCACCTCCTCCAACCGCGCGGCTTAAAACGGATCAAGAAAGTACTAATCTATGAGATCGGTTGTATAAAATGTGATTATCATAATCGTAAACGAACATTCAAGAAGAATCATTTTTCAATGTTCTATGACAAGCGACGGTATATGGCATTACGGAAAATGATTGCAATGTAAGTTTTGTAAATTTTCTCATTTCGACGGACATTGAGGTGTTTTAATATCTTGACTATTAGGGAAATTTTAATTAAATCGATACCACTGTCAAAATACTATTTTAAATTGATTTTTCGTAGAGGGCGCCTGTTTTTATGTTTCTAAGCTATTATCGATGAAATAGTAAAAGAAGGAAACTTGTCTTCAAGTTCTTCAACTCTATAAGCATTTCTAACTGTATATTAAAAATAACTTAAGAAGTTATATCTAATTTTCATACTTAACTCTAATATTTTTGCAATTTATCAGTTTTTATACCTACCACAGTAACGACAAAAGAAGTATTATAAAACTAAGGATGTAATTTGATAATTGATCTCTAGCCTGGCATACAATTTAAGTTTGAAAATTTTTATATACTTATGATCAGAGCCGCCCTTAGATATCCTATGACAAAGGTCTATTATGACAATACTATATTTTTTACATAATTAACAAGGTAGGAAACTACTGTTTAAATTATATTTAGTATAAGGTTTTAATTTAAAGAAAATGTTTGTTCCTCTATTTCTTAGTGCCTTCTAAAATTATGTGATCGAGTGTACAATCGACTATGGTGGATAAAATAATAAGACACCTCAACATTTTTGGTTATGAACATCTATTTGCATATGTACGTAGAAAATGAGTACACAATAAAATAAGGTAGTAGTTTTGACGTAATATATAAAGAAATTAAATAAATCGTTCGACCTATTTGTTATTTATAAAAAAAAGAAATGAAATTTTGTGTGGACAAAATGATAACGCTCTAAATAATCACTTGTTAATTACTTAGTTTATAAGTGCATTAAAATTTAAATAAATTATGCAATTTTATTTCATTTTAATGCTTTTGTTATTTCATATTCAAAGTGTCTTATCATTTCGTCCACGCAAAATTTCATTCTTTTTTTGTATAAACAACAAATAGATAGAACGATTTGTTTACTTTCTTCATATAGTACATTAAAACTACTACCTTATGATGTGTATTTATTTACCACGTATATGTACAACCATACCCAAACAATTTGGGTGCCTTATAATTTTTTTCACCAGTGTATGTATTTAATTGTACGAATTTACTTTGTAAATTTTGTTTTTCGATTTGTGCGCGTTTGGAGGTCTCTAAAAAAGTAATTTTAGCTTTTTAAGGGCGTCCCTGCTCATAGTGTAATACAAAGTAAGAAATAATTTATTTGGTACAGACTTTAACAAATTTATATTTATTTATAGTACGGATTTGTCCGCAGATACAAAATGTTTGCTAAATAATGTTAGAACTAACGAAAAGGTGATTCAATGCAAGAAGACATTTAAAATTTTTGTATCGATTTCATATTTTCTGCAATATTCTTCTAGCATATTTTAATGTTTCAGGGTCACAGAGATGAAAATTTGTCTTCATTTTAATTATTTAAATTTTATTTCACGAAAGTATAATTGCAAACATGTACGTTTGTAAATTGTTTTATTTATAAAGATTCTAATAGATCTTTAATATTAGCGCTCACAATAGAATCACCTAATTGTTTGTATTACAATTTAGTGAATACCATGATGTAACTAAGAAATTTTACACTCTTCAGTATAAAAAATAGTATACAGAGAAAAGTGATGTTATAGCCAATCATTTCTGATAAAAAGGAAGTAGCCAATTCTTGCAAAGTATCGTAACATTTTCCCACTTTTAAATATTATATAATGAATTTGCGTCCGATTCATTTTACAACAAACGATTGCCAGTATCTCCCAACATTAAGGATATGGCTAATTTGCAAAAGGATTAAACCAAATATAATGGTATTTTTATTTAATACATTATTCACCATCTATGTATTCAATTACAATTTAAATATTGGGTCTATAACTTAATGCATGCGGTTTTTTCTTCAAAAATTGAACGTTTATTTAAGAAAAACATGTACAATAGTATTATTCAAAGTATTGCCCATCTGAAGCTATGACTTTTTCCCATCTTTCTGGCAATTTGTGGATTCCATTCCAAAAGAACTGCGCCGGCTTGGCGGCCAAGAATGAATCAAGCCAATTTTTGATACCCTATTCTGATGTGAACCGTATTACAGTGAGGGCATTCTGCATCGATCGGAATAAATGGTAGTCGGACGGCGCAAGGTCTGGGCTATAAGGCGGGTGAGCCAAAACTTCCCAGCCGCTGTTTTCCAAATAGTTTTTGACCGGTGTTGCAACATGAGGCCGAGCGTTGTCATGATGGAAAATTATGGACTCATGTCTGGTCGAATATTCCGGGCGTTTTTCGGCTATGGCTCTGTTCAAACGGATTAATTGTGTTCGGTACCGTTCTCCATTGATGGTTTCACCCGGTTTTAGCACCTCATAATACAGCACACCCTTCTGATCCCACCAAATACAGAGCATTACTTTCGCGCCATGGATATTCGGCTTTGCCGTTGATGTTCCTGGTTGGCCGGGTTTCACATATGATTTTTTGCGCTTGGGGTTGTCATAATAGATCCATTTTTCACCACCAGTAACAATCCGATGCAAAAATGACTTCTTTTTGTGGCGTTCCAGCAGCATTTCGGACATGCAAAATCGCCTTTCAACGTCTCTCGGCTTCAGTTCATGTGGCACCCAATTTCCTTGCTTTTGAATGTATCCGGCTGTTTTTAAACGTTTTGAAATGGTTGCTTGAGTGACCCCCCAAAGATTCTGCTAACTCTTCTTGTGTTTGGCAACAATCTTCATCTATTAATGCTTCCAGTTCTTCATCTTCAAACTTTTTTGCCTGCCCAGGACGTTCTTCTTCTTCCAAGCCAAAATCATCACTTTTAAATCGTGCAAACCACTTTTGGCACGTTCGCTCAGGTAGAGCATGTTCGGCATAAACTTCCACCAAAATACGATGACTTTCGGCAGCAGTTTTCTTCATATTAAAGTAATGAAGAAGAACTCCCTGCAAAAACACTTTTCCAGGCACAAAGTTCGACATATTTGAGTGAAAAAAAATTATTGTTGTTTTCGCTTCAAATGAATGACATATACTGAAAAAGACGCACAATGACAGTAGCTTTCCAACGCATGTTCATAATATTGGAAAGATGGAATAATAATAAAGTTACGCCATCTCTTAACAAACCGCATGAATTAAGTTATAGACCCAATATTTTAAAAATATTAATTTTTAGTAAATGCTTATTAAACTTACAATTACATTGGAATAAATTATGTAACTATTTTTAAAAATTTTAGTATATCTTTAAAAATGAAGTTTTTCCAATAAGGTTTAGATTTACATAATGGTAAATAATGTATTATAATGAAAATGTTATGTAAAAGGTATATATTTGGACCCTTATTTGTGTTACAATTTTTCTTTTACTTCTTCTGTTACAAGATAAAACAGAACTGTTCATAAAAACAGTTTAAATAAATTCTATTACTAACGGGAATGTTACATAAATAGCAAGATGTCTGTTTGCTTGGTGATGAAAATTTAAATATTTCTTACATGAATTTAATTCATCCCAGTCGGTTGTGCAATATTACAGTTTTAATTCTATTTTTATGTTCTAGTTTGATTGAACTACTTAGTGTGTGTGGAATTTGTTAAATTTGTAGTTACAATGTAACTAAAAGAAAATTATATTCGTTAATTGAGAACGATAAGATCTTTATTATGTTTGTTAATCTCTACAACTGAATTACATCTTTTGCTGGGTTTACTAGTAAATTGGAAATTCATTAAATTATTTATATTTTTTATATTAAGGAATTTATTGAATAAGTTGTTAATTAATTTTTACATCACCAAGTATCTAGGCGAATAAAATAAATATTTTCGAGATATCTCCTATGAATTTTCTTTGCGTCATGTACGAACTTATAAGTGGTTTCTTGTAATAAGCAATTAATTAATACAAAAAATATTTGTTTATTTTCTTTAAGTTTTATTTTTACAAATGGTTTAAATACATTTGCAATTACTTCTTACTGTTATGAGGAAAATTACAAATCTTTTATATTTTGCATTTGTCAATTTAAAAATAATTATAAAAAGAATATAGAATTCTTTCTATATTCTGTTATGATTAACAGATTAATATTTATGTCCCACGATAAACAACAGAATGATATGTAAAAAAAATCTTTTAAATTACCATTGTGACAAGTTGTGCATTTACCTAAGGAGTGCTTAGGCTGTGAATGTAATGAAAACTGTTACAGAATCTATTTGTACATAAATAAAGAATTTATGAAAACAACGATACTTGGTAAGAAAGTACCATGATTTTACAAATAAATTTAGCTAGTTCTCCATGCTGAGTATATATGACACTGTAGTAACATCAGCAACGTCTTTGGGTTTCATACCATCGTTATCTTCTATAGATTCTGCACCAATAGAAATTAAATATTTTACAACGTCAACGTGACCGCAGGACGCTGCATAATGCAATGGAGTTTGTCCATCCGAGTCTTGTGAATTCACATTTGCTCCTTCTTTAATTAAGAGTTTTATGATTCTTAGATGACCACGATCTGCAGCCCAATGTATCGGTAGCAAACCATCTGTGTCCATTAGATTTATAAGTCTTTGTTCTTTTTCCACTACTTCCTGTACCTTTTCCTCATGGCCTTCTTTTATCCAATCCAAAAAGGTTTTATCTGTGTCACTTATCTGTTCTTCTGCATTCAGCAAACGACTAACAGCAACCCATTTCTGTGGTTCAGATTCTACATCTTTCTCCCAACTAGGAGATAATTTTGTCAATTCTTCTATATAAGCGATCATAGCAGCATCGCAGCTCATGTCATTCAAATTTTTCCAAGCTTCCCATTTTTGTCTAGCTTTCATTTGGTACCAATTAGGCTGTGGAATATCACAAGCTCCAACTGTTGCCTGTTTATACAAAGCATAGAATTTGAGAAGTTCAGTAGAATCTAATTCTGATGCTAAGGTTTGCAAGTAGCTTGCCGCTTTATTAAATGTTTGCTCGAGACTCATTGTGAAGATTTCTTTTATCTTAGTTCATGGAAAATGAAGTCACAACTATTGATACATTCCATTGGTCACAACTATTTTCGAGTTCTCTAAGACGTGAACTCTAGAAAGCACAGTTTCCATTGCAGTTCTATCATAATATTCAACAGTACCATTGCCTGTGCTAACACCGTTTGTGCTGAATATAATTCTTGCTCTCTTTACTTTACCAAACACTGAAAAGTAAGATTCAAATTCGGAAGGAGAAACAGTCCAAGGAATTTTAGATACATTAAGTAAGTATCGTACAGCCATGACAAACTTATTAGCTCGCACGTTGTATACTTAATAAGTGAATAGTGTGGTCCTGCATTAAATCATATATATTTACATCAGAATCTGTACCAAGTCCAGCCAACGATATATGGGTACATGTAAGATGCCATTTATTCAATAAATGTTCTATGGACCAATCTGCGCTTCGTTCTTGATAGGTACAGAGAAATTTTGCATGTGGGTTCCTTTCTAGTAAAAATGCAATTGTAACAACTATGTCTTCAAATACTGCTGGCTCATAAAAACAGTCAGACCCAAGAATTAAGTCTAATGGTCCAATGGAAAATAAACTAGATAAAAATAATCCCCATGTTATACCAACAATTTGAACTTCAGACAAAATTCCATTTAGCTCACAACTTCTTCTTATATGTTGCAGACTTCTAGGCAGACTAGCAGAATCGCTTAAAGTTACTATAGCACCACATTTACTAGCTAAAATTCCAGGAAGTGCTGTACCAGATCCAAGTTCTAAAACTCTCTTTCCAATGAGTTCTTCTTTGTGTTCCCAAAGAAACCAAGCAAGTACAGGTGCAGAAGGCCACGTATAAAAACTATAACTAGCCTGAAGTAACTGTAACAAAAAAATATGTTAATAAAAAACTAAACACTTAAGAGCTCACAGATCAACGTAATATGTATTAATATTTTTTCTTCGGCAAAATATTGATCAAAACTCGTTATAAACAGAATTCGTATGAAAAATAGCACATTTACGTTCTCTTAGACAAGAGACGTAAATAAAAAATATAAAAGAATCGTTCGCAAAGATGCATAACCAAAAACTACGTAATACCGGTAGCACACACGAAAATAGAACAAACCACTAGTTTAACCATTAACAGAAAATATATAAAACAGTTTGATTACCTCCGGGATGTAAATCTCTAAGCTCTCGTTACACTCTACGTTATCGTGAGTTTTACGAGAGGTGAATAAAAATTTTTTCACTTGCTCAGAGACAATTCCATCGGACATTAGGCTCTCTGTGGGTGAACTGCTATCGTGTAAAATACTTTCTTCTAAACCTGGCATGACTAACTTTCAAAGCATTTGGTCTAATACATTTTCATTCTGATCGGAATTATTGAGTTTGAAATGGAAACCATGAATTGAATGATTTTCATCGTTTACAAATTAATTCGAAATGAAAAATATAATCACTATTTTGTTCAGAGTTGTCGTCGATACACGCCAAACAATAGAAAATGCTAACATTTAGACCATATTTAAATTACGAAATGGCGGGAACTTTTTAGCAAAAAGTTCTATTCTTTGTATTCAAATGTGTATGTCATTATTGATATGCTTACAAATATAATATTTATCAATTAAATTTCTTATATTTCAATTTTTGCAACTTATTTATAATTATGTACAACTGTATAAATATTAGCCAATGTAAGTGTGATATCGATACGTACTTAAAAAAGACGCTGGTGTAAATTGTTGCTTTAATAACTTTTTGTATAATTATTTACTATTAAATTTTATTAGGCACATCTTTATTAAATTCTTGTAAAATGACATAGTAGATAAAACTGTATAATGCATTAATCTATGGCACAATATTTTTAAACTAATAATATATTTATAATAATTTTTTCTCATATAAAATTTATTCGAAATTATTTAATGTCCAACATGAAATCATTCTCTAAATACTGGAATTTACTATTTGCAGTTTTCTATATAAATCTATTAAAATATGATTTTCCAGTAGAATGATTACAGTGATAAAATAATAAATGTCATGCTGATAAATTAATATTAAGATAGTTGTAATCTTACAATGAAATCTCGCATTAATACTATAGGAATATTGTAAACATGAAATAAATTACGTATTAAGTTTTATATTATGTAAATCTAATATTTAATACATAAGATTTGGTGAATTGAATATAATATTTTTATGTTTTATTCAAATAAATTCTAGCGATTAATCCACATATCTTCTGTATACTACAAATTTAATTTTCATTGAAATTTGTGAAACAGACTGTTATAATACATTATTATGACATTTGTGTTATTTTAGCAACACTCGAGCGATTCTGTGTTACAGCCGTCTTGATTAAACATGGAGGAGGCTGGTAACGAGAAGTTCCTATCGAGAAGGCGTTCTGCTGCACTTAAAGCTTTCAAAGTTAAAGATGAACGAGTGGCAACGTTTAAGAAAGTACATACGTAATTTTAAAATATACTGCTCAATCGTAATCACTTCAAAACGATCTTTAACCAACATTTTTCTATATTTTTCCCGGTGTTAAAATTGATGTAGCGTAAACAACACCCATAGAATACTGCAGCGTTTGATTTTTCCAGGTTGCAGCAATTTTACAAAAATGTGAAACAGACAGAACTGCAGAAGAAAACGGAATACTTCTTTCCTGCAGTGACGTAGTAAAAGAGGTTAATTTGAGGTATAGCCATTTTGGAAATCATTGAATCTACATTTATGAGCGTATTCATTTATTTCGTGTTATTAGTAGTAAAACGTAAGCCATTGATATTATAGATGCATGGTCACAATAAATACAGTTCATATAAATTTTGTTAACAGTATTATTGAAATATAATCGTAATGTGTTACTAATAAAATCTTTTTAATTGGTTCACTAGACAAGAGAAAAGGCATAGGGTAAAGGCAAGATTAGAGGAAGTAGAAGATGCACCAGAAATCTTGGAAGAGAAGTGCATACGGTTGGCTGCAGCGATCAGTAGAGCATCATCATTGGCGGTTTATACTGGTGCTGGTATTAGCACAGCTGCTTCTATTCCTGATTATAGAGGTACCAATGGTGTTTGGACTCGTTTACAGCAAGGAAAAGATATTGGGTAACATCAGAATTACTAATGCAGTTAAATCTCAGTAACTCAAACCTAAATAGAAAAGTCACAATCTTTCAGTTGCTATCTTTTATTGTGTTTTTGAGCTTTAAACTGTAATCAATTGATTACTGACGTTTAACTCTACTTCTTAATAATTTGTTATTGCTCCTAATATTGTCATTTAATGAATATATATTTACAGAAATCATGACTTAAGTCTGGCAGAACCTACATTAACGCATATGGCTCTCTATGCCTTGTATAAGGCACGTGTTTTGAAACACGTAGTGTCTCAAAATTGTGATGGACTTCATTTGCGCAGTGGGATACCTCGTACGCTTTTGTCTGAAGTTCATGGGAATATGTACGTGGAAGTTTGTAGGACATGCAAACCATACAGAGAATATTGGAGACTGTTTGATGTTACAGAAAAGACTGCTCGGTATTCACACGGTACTGGTAGATTATGTGATAGATGTAACACTGTTTTGCAAGACTCAATTGTTCATTTCGGTGAAAGGGGAAATCTCCCATGGCCGATTAATTGGAACGGTGCGACAAGAGCAGCGAAACAAGCGGACGTTATATTATGTTTAGGTTCCAGTTTAAAAGTTCTAAAAAAGTATCCGTGGTTGTGGCAGATGGATAGGCCGATTCATAAACGTCCTTCCCTGTATATTGTAAACTTGCAGTGGACTCCAAAAGACGAAAACGCAGTTTTAAAAATAAATGGAAAATGCGACGAAGTGATGAGAAGAATCATGGCTCATCTTGGGTTAGAAATACCGCAATATAATCGTGCTAAGGATCCAATATTTTTTCACGCTGTTCGACTCAAGAGTAATGAACAATGTACAACAAGTCAGCCCTGTTTGGAAGAACCTTCTAATGTTGCTCACAAAGAGCTGACTGAAATTACGAACGACAACTTTCAAAAAGATATGGAACCCGAAACCAAAGAGGAAAAGGATTGCATCTCTCCTAAAAAACTAACCGAATCCATGTCTTCTTATTCAGCACCTTTTTTCACCGCATTACCATTTTTATCTATGGGTTTACCATTTCCACCAATGTACATGTGCCCTCAATTAACACCACTGTTTTATTATCCGTTTATACAAATACCGGATATGGCCATAAATATGCCAAAACCGAAACCAGCCTGCACTTTTTGTATGGAAAACGAGGGTTCTCTCACGTGTCTTTATTATCAACGAGATACAGATAATCTTTTAATAGAACCTGATAGTAAACAGATGGAAGATTCGGAAACATTGGTGATTGAGACTGACTCTCCGATTGCACCACCCAAAAATCCAGGATGGTTCGGTAAAGGATATCGCAAAGGCATGAAGAGGAAGCGGTAGCATTTACTCTCGTTAATATGGTATCTGACTTTTTCTGCTCTGTTATTATGCGAATGTACGACGTATATAATAACCCACTTAAATGTTTGACGCCTCCATATCATGACAAAATCTGCGAACATGATTTACGAATGTGTAGCGGTTTAACTTCCAGTATCGAAAATTTTAATAATCAAACTAAAATTGTGACAATAGTTTTTAAGATTTAAACTAGACAAGTTTATCTTTTATTAACAAAACTTCCATAAGTAAAATTTTATAATAAGTTAATTTAATGATTACTCACGTCCAATAAGTCTGATTTCGAAATTGTTCATTTGTAAATTTGACCATAATTGATTTCATATGAAATATGGTTTAATTCACAGTCATTACTATTGTATAAGTCGATTATGTTGTGATTTTTAATTATAAGATTTCATTTAAGCAGATGAGTGTTATGCAGATCATGATAAATTCCTAGTGACCAAAGTGATAATTTTCGATTACATTTTGTGTTCTTTTTTTATTGTTAGTTTTATATCTGTATAGTTGAATGTATTATAATTTCCCTTCTTTTTTGTTTGAAAATTGGATTTATAAGTGTTGCTTGTGTGAAATTTTTTGCATTTTTCATTATGTTAATTTAGCATTCCACTTCTGTAAATATGACATAAGCAAATGTATAATATGGGTGTCAAGGCAATTATTATATTGTTTATAACAGATCTCAAATCAAGATTACATTAGTCATTCTTTTGTGTTGGTCAATGAATAGACCAAACAATGAGTTACACACAAAAGCACATTTCTGGATTTACATTGCCTGAAGTGTAGGAATGTTAAAAAGAGTCTTATCGAGATACATTTATCTCGTTAAAGTTCACTTTTTTAAAGTTTATTAGACGTATCAATTGATCTGCTCATATTACGAGTTAGCTTATTAAGATCAAAGGAAGTATAACTTACTGCTTTTAATTAATTTAAGACTGTTTTTAAAACGTATTATTTAACTAACAACAACATTTCCCATCACTACTTATTTTAGTTGATGCAAAGAAATGTTTACGCAGAACATATAAATTTGATTACATTCCTTATGAAAACTATCGAAATTTTCATCGTAAATTGTTAAATTCAAAAAGTATTAACACATCAGGTATTATAGTAGTATTCATAAATTGTTACTCTTATTTATATGTTTATTTATATGAACCAATAAATTTGTACTGAATGAGACATCTCAATATGATAATTATTATTTTCTATTTTTCAGTAATTATTCTAAGTGTTTAGTTCTTAATTTCAACGTCTGTGCAATTGATATTTTTATTGTTATTTTAATATGCATAACATCGGAGGAATTACTTGCTAGCATTTAATCAAAATGTATGCACTTGTTATAGCTTTTTAATATGTTTAATTATTACAAAATCTTTACTAAATACACAAGTACAAACAATTACATACAAAATGATTAACAGTTACAAGACACTCATAAAGTTTCTTTCGCTACAACATTTTACAAAACAAATATTTATATCTACAATTTGAATTAAAAATCCCGCGTGCGATCCGATTTAAAAAATGGCGGGACTTATAAACAGACGTATTCGAAAGATGAGGAAAATTAAGAAATATATTATTACAACCACAATTTTGTATTTAGAAAACTGAGAAATCTATATACCTGAAATACACTCATAGCCATAATAAGTGTCCACTTGACTACTTTTACTTCCGATTTTCGTCATAAGAGTGGAGTGGACAACTATTACGAAATATACGTGTATTTCAAGCGTTTGATTTACAAAAGTAATTTACAGATATTCGAAATACACACACGCTTCACATACGTTTCGATCCATGTTTGACTATGGTGGACGATATTGCCGTGGATCTGCCGAGACGAATTGTGATTTATAAAATGAATATTGACAGCATAGTTAAAAATGAGAGAAAGTACATCCAACAACACTGTGCTAAGCATAGTCCACCATCGCGCCAGAATTTATAGGTCGTACTCGCTCTCTGATTGGTTCGTGTTTTTCCTCAATAACTCGTAAACAAACCTGCGAAGACGATTTTCGCTAAGGAAAAAGTTATTTCAAAAGATCACAGGAATCACCCTTCTCAGGGGCTTACGCCTTCCGTAGTAGATCCTGTAGATCGGCGTAGGCGAGACTTCTCTCGCTCCTTTTCTTTTTCTTCTCTTTCGCGTTTCTTGCTAGCAGAGAAACTAGTCGGCCGTAAATAATGTTTATTGCTCGGATCGCCATCGAGTGGTACCCTCGAAAGCGGCGGATCCGCGGTCGTTAAGGGCCGGTTTCGCGTGACAACGGTATCACAGCGGAGCTCGTCACGGTAGTGCGAGTCGGGCCTTAGACGTGAAAGTAAATGAAGAGGAAAAGTACACCGAGTGCAACCATGGATTGCACGCGCCTGGCCACGATACAAGCATGATTCCACCCTGTGAATGACGTATTCGGACGAGCGGTGGCACCGCCGGGAGTCTTTCAGCGGAAATCAGCTTGCACAGCGGTGAGTGAACATTGTTGAGCGACCATGAAAGATCCATAGAATGGATTGCATCGGTGAACAGGAATGGTGGGGGAGAGGGAGAAAGGAAAAAGAAGAGGAAGTAACGAAAATGACGGGTACTGGAGGGGGGTCTGAACACTGCGATGGGCTAATACGCTGCTGGAAAGAGGGAGAAATTGGAAAAGCCTACAGTCTGTTGCTATGGTGATCCTCTATAACGTCACCCTAACGCGTACGTTCGAACAGTGCTCATTGTAAGCCTCGTCGTACGATTCGGCTGATATTTACAATAGTTTACGACGATCGCTCATTAATTTCTTGATCCCGCACAACGGACGCCTGTTAGGGAGCACGTGGCAGTATTTATGGTACTGTTACGGGGATAATGCGGAAAGTGTCGAGAAAAAAAATTTCACTCGAACGGGGCAGGAATGTCACACTTGAGTTTTATAAACTGCAGAGACAAACGGGATTTGAATTTAAGGGTTATAATCGATTTTGCGCTGTTGTTCATGCCTTAATATATAGATGGCAGAGTGACATACACATTTTGTAGTATCGTCTCGAAGTACGTAATTTGTTGAAATTTTGTTAATTCTGATTCATGGAAACTAATGGTAATACGAATTATTAATTTTGATAGTATTTTATATAGAACGATTACGTAGAATGTGCGTAATTCTGAGATGGACTAACAAATGTATTTGAATTTACCGCGCTTATTTTGTTCTCGTACTCGCTATCGTTCTTCTCATTCTCGATTTCGATCTCGTTTCAATTCTCGTACTCGATGTTCTCATTCTCGATCATTATAAATTTAAATGGGAAATAAGGGCTAATTATTGCCGAAATTACGTATTAAGAATTTACTTATATGATCGAATTTCAACATATTAATAAAGAAATGGAAAAGAACATTAAATCGGAAACGAAGCTTCTCGAGATTATTTACCTCTTGCAAAATATTCTTAGCATATTCACCAATTAGAACCTTCGCAGTAAGTAGCAATTAGGTTACCCAGTTTCTCCACGGTTACGTTAATTAGGTCGTTTGCTTTAGGTCTTGCTGTCGTGTATCTAGAATGGGAATACACGGCTGCAACTGCTCGTCAAACTTCGTAAAATTAGTTTAGATAAGCCGAAGGAGGCCACGTGCTATCATTCAAATGTCCTCTCTGTAATTTCGCCAGCTTTTAATATTCAAAATCGAATTGCGTGTAGCTAATTACATTAGCAATTAGTAATAATTACATTAACTAATATAACACATTAAAAAGCGAGCGACTGCTTTTATTTTATCAGACGTAAACAAAACCTCAATACATGACTTTGGCCACTGAGAAAAACATTTCTCATATTTCAGAACGTATTTGTAAAAAGGCAGGTATTTGCCAGATCTCCACGTGGGAAAGTAACACGATTTTGTCCTTTGATGTTTTTGGGAAGAATTCTTATCTAATCTCTTTGTACATTTACTTTCCGTATCTCTTTTAAATACGCCATCTGACTTTAACTGTTCAACGCGTGCGTACGTGACGCGTGTATGCCTAATGACATCAGGAACCGTTTTTAATAAGAGTTGTAATTACAGTCCCGTGTTTATTAAGAAATGCACTTGAAAATATTGCTGATTCAAAACAACGAACGGACTGTTTGTATATTTCAATTACTTTAAATAAATCTTCATTTCGTTGCTACAGTTCTCTTGTTATCTGTGTATTGTAGTAGAAACAATTCTTTCTAAAATAAATAATAACAACGTAATTGATTTGAATAATTTTACACTATTCATTAAAATCTATTTCCAGAAATACGTTAACAGAATGAAAAATGCAATTGCTATCCAAGTCAGCGGTGTAGAAATATGAACCGTTAAAATAAGGATGATATTCGACAATTTTTGTATAGCGGAAAACAACGATGAAATATAATAGAATATAACGTATTCTTTAACATTACAAGTATATATCATTTTTTTCATTACATTTTATCGACGTTTGCTGAAATAATAAATCCTGTCCTCCAGGAATCTCCTGGTCGATCATGTTGATCGGCGTGCAGTCTAGCATTATATCCTTCGATGTAGAACAATGAATAAAACGGACTTTTTCCATAAAGAACTGCGCGTCTTATGAACCTAAATCCTTTTTATGAAAATGCAAAAAGGATAATAATACATCGTTCCGAAAATAAAGGAGTGACTTTTGTGTAAAATTGTTATTATAATAATAAAAAATATAATAATATATATAGAAAGTGATAAAAAGTTCATCAATGTTTTACGTTATAAACAATTTCCGAAGACCATCCTTCTTTTGACGGTTTACTTGATTCGGTAGCTCTCAAATTCGTGTTGAATTTATTTTAATGGAACGAATTGTTGGTTTATGTTTAACAAAAATACGAAATTAGTTTAATTTTTGTGTGCGCTCAATTCTGTGACTAACTATGTACATAAATGTTTACATATTTGAGATCTATTGAAAGTATAGACTATCAAGCACGTTTATACGAATTTCGGTTACTCTGCTTTACGAAAGGAGATCGTCACCGAAAAACTGGGTGTAGAAACACCTTTTTTTTTGACCCACTATAAATCCATACAAGGTGGAGATTTATCGTTACCGATCGGTTGGGCGCTCTAACGGTGGCATTCGATACTACGGCACGACAGTGCTACGTGAGAAGTCGCGACGAAGTGGTTTTCTACTACGGTGTCGGTCGTTGTTTCCCGATCGCGTACGAGGCACGTCCAACGTCGCAGACCGTGTGTTCCCGGCGTACTTATTCGTGTTTTCCCGTGAACAAGAGAAGCCCCGTGATCCGCCTGCTCACATTATGTCGCCTTTGCTTCAACGGACTGTCCGGTTGTTCTTGTTAACGTAGCCTGGGAAGAGACGGTGTGCGCCGTGAGGCCAGGTTATCTTCCTCGTACGAGAGAAAAGTTTTCGCCGTCGGTGTACAATGGCGCGGGAATCTCGCGTTCCCGAATCGATGTGTGCACGGCGTAGGTGATGATCGGTGTTCGTACATGTGGCATGGTGTTTATAGTGAACAGGAAGACTTGCATACCCCGCTGGATCGACCAGCCCGACAGTTTTTGGATACGAGCCGTATAGTGAGCCGCCATGAGGCGCATTAGCGGTAAGCTGAATGCTCTTTTCATTTCTTCCGTTTTTTTTCTCTCTCTTCTTCTTTTCCTTTTACGTCGACAGTTCGTTGTATCGATGAACCACTGCGGACTGTCGAATCGTTTATTCTTCCGTCTGCGTTTCACGACGTTTCGACAAATGTTTTGAACACCTCGAGGACGTGACTGAAGTTTCGGAGCAGGATGCGTGCTTTGTGCGAATCTTTTTTCGATTAAGATTTCTTGTACCTCGTTTTATAGTGCAACCTGTTTTCGACGTATTGCGGAGTGGATATTTTTTTTTACTGAACACTCATTCATTTTATATTTGGTTGGTTGTGTTGCGTCAGTTTGTAAATGTTACATGCCAGTATGTTATATTTTTTTATTCAGTTGTTACGAGGAGACAGATTGTGTGAAAACTATTCGTAAAGATAGTCTTGTTATTTCTTTGTTAGACACTGCATCGAGCACAGATTAATTGGCGTACAGTCCTTGTATCTGGTGCTGCTCTGTAGTTTTTGTCTCTCTTACTGCGAGTGAAATCATCGGTGATGTATATCAGTTGTTAATTAAACGTTGATTTATTTGACTCGCTGTGTATTCGAATTATGACTGATCAGTTAGCAGCTACTTAGAAATGTTATCGCAGTACTATAGTTTGAAGAGTAATGTCCTTATCTTAGTTTCTTATAAATGATCAGAAATGAATTCATTATTCTTGTATCTTTTATATTATTGAAGAATGTGCGAGGAAAAATGTGGCCTGTCCAAAAAGGCTATCATGTACTTAAATCTCACTTGGTACAATAATTTTATTATAGTAAGTGTGCAAAGTAGATCCTTAAAGTATATCCTACAAAGTATATTTCCTTTTTATTTTGTTCTTTTTTGTATTGAGTTCCTTCATTTTATGTTTGTTTAGATTAAATAGCTCCATTTTATTTTCATAAAGTGTAGGTCCAAGGATATTTAAAAGAGATAGTATTATGTAACATCCAGTTCTTCCTTTACAAATATCCAGTGAAAGAAGTCAAGGTAGTGGATCGATATTAAAAAACATTAAATTTTATTCAAAATTAATCTATCTGCTTTCCATGTAACAGTATACATTTTTATAAAAATGTGCAAATTCCATGTTAAGTTAGAATTAATAGTCTCAGACACACATTGTAAGTTAAAATTATTAGTCTCAGACACACATTGTAATGTGTATTAAATGTGAAAAAGTACACTATTATTTGAAATCTGGAGATCATTGATACTTTCATAAAACTGATGATGGTATGTTTGTCCTTATCTTTTACTTGTGAGATAAGGAAATCTTAGTAATTTATGCTGAACTCTCTAGATTCTGATCTTCATAAATTATTGAAGACAGTAATTCTTTGTATTTGTCATTGAATACATGTTCTTGTTATCAAGTTTTCTTGCATTTTAAATGTCATCACATTGTTGTACTAAACTCTATTAAGCCACTGCCACCAATTTTTAGTGTGTTTATTTATCCACGATATTTATTCGTTTAAATGTTCGAATTGCAATATAAGTTCTTATATTTCAATGTTCAATTAATTTCGGAGAGTATCTAGTTTAATCAATATTTGCTGGATACATGTATTTGAATAAGTTGGATTAATTAATAAATATTTATATATGTCGGTGATAATCGTGTAAAATGATATTCAGTTAACGTATATTATAGTGTATTTAATTAACTAAAATTATCTGACCAATCTATTCTGTAAATACATGGGAAATGATCTAAGAGAAAAATTCATATGAATTAAAAGTTAACCACCATAAAGAAGAATGTTCAGCAAATTACTTCTCTAATATCCATTAATCAAACATTTTACTGATGTGATAGAATGTATCAACAGTTTAAGAAAATTATAAAACGTTAAGAAATAAATTTATAGCTACTGCATAATAATATACAATAAAATTATAATAACTATATAGTACTTTCTTTGTTTCTGAAACCTGTGTAACGTAAATCTGACGAGTTAGGTTTCTCGAACGTGACAAACAATCTAATACATTCCTTACAGAATCAATCTCTAAAATTAAATTATAATATTAAATTGTCTGATATTAAATTCCAATTACATTGAATTCATTATCTGATCCAATTCTTTCTGTTTGCAATTCCCTCAAAAATGAAAAGAAAAGCGTCTATTGTGTCTGTAGAGAAAGAAAGGTTTAGAACTGACCTTGGGAACATATATCTATTTGTTGCAGTACGGTAATTTTTAGCGGTATTTTTAAGACATCGATCATTTCTAAGTTGGATCCATGCAACCCTCGAAATAGCCATTACTTGCTATTTTTTGGGGGGGGGGGGGTAACAAATCTGCCTAATGGACACGCATCACATGTTATGCGTACGTGTTGACATTATAAATATGCAGATGTGTACGTTAGTCCAATGAAACGTGAAAAATTGTATGCTTCAAATGCTTCCGGATAAAGAAGATTTATTTTTTCTCCTAACCTACTTATATACCGGCGGTCTACGGTGGCTCGTTTCACCTCTGCTGCGTTTGTTTACACAAGGGCGGACCATTTAAATGGGAACACCCTTGCTGACGGATATACAGGGTGGTCCGGCACGACCGGAGAGTGTCACATTCATTTCCTGGTCACACTTAGGAGCAAAACAAGACAAAAAAAAACTGGTAGCCGACAGCGTTGAGCGATTTATAGGCGTCTATTTTCATGTCACTCCTTGTTAGTGACTCTTTCTTTCCTGCCATTGCATGCTGTTTTTTTCTGCAACAGACATGAAACGTTAATTCATTTCTCTCCATGATAATTTTAATGGTTTTGAGAAAATAACACTTGTCAGTTTTTCTGATGCTTCAAACATTTTCACTATTTTCAGTCGTATAAACTAATAATTACAGTTGCGCGATGAATTTTTGTTCCAGAGGTTTTCAATTAAAGATACGTACACCTGATTAGACTTTAATCGGTTTTCGATTTTATGCGTGCATCGCGTGACCATTGCGTATTAAAATTAATTTTAAATATAGTGTCGACGTCGACGAAATTTGTATGCGAATAAACATTATTCGCTGCAGAAACTTTTCGTTGCGAATTTGATTAATGCCCTTAATGATTTAAATGGGATTTCAAGGTAACATGATTGGTATTAAAATCCAATTCGGTGACGGTTTACTTTAAATACGATTCACAGAAGAGATATTGAATTTCGAACGTAACTACATCTTTTTAATTATCTGAATCGGTGCGTAATCAATATGCAATCATGCTTTATTTCAATTTAATTAAAAGGAACGAAGAATCTATTTTTGTGTTTGATATTAAATAATCCGGAATGATTTATGCAAACACAGATTCTCATGGCAATTCCGTTAGAAGCAAAATCAAATTGACATTCACGACGCTTAAGATTTTTAATTGAACACATTAATTGATCTTCGAGAAGTTGTCGGGGGTTAACACGAATTGCGGAATATGATTACGTTTGATCTGAAGGCTGCAGAAATTCTTTCCATCGCAGGTACATCCGGTGTCATACCATCGGAGGGTACTATGGCTTCTTCCTTTTGGTATGCGTCTCATTCTCACGCTGCTGATGAAGCACTTAATGATGCGAGAACAGAGGGGTGGAATGCCCCCTCCCCTTAAATGACACGAATTCACGGAGGAAGCTTCGGTAACCCCGAAATTCCAATTTCCGAATTTTTTGAAGTCGACCGTCTTTTAATGACACTTTAATTCCTGGCCTTAAAATTCCTTTTGCGAACCATCCCCCATTTTGATGGGTGCTGGGTACGATATTGGACTATTCTCTTCTGGTGACTGTAATTGCGCTGACAATTAAATGGGACTTTAAAATTGTTTTCAAAGATTAATATTCTTTTCATGCTCCGTTTTTTAGAATTATTTTAATTCTTTAATCATCAGTATTTATTGTTTGAAGATTAAAGAATACCGATTTGTAATTTTGTTTGAATGATTTTCATTATTTACAATTCTTTTTATGACTCCAAAAATCAATATTATCGAGTTTTTGAAGATCTTTTTTTCAAGATAACCATAACGTAAATTAGCTTAAAATATTCCAGCAGTATTTGCCCATGATCAGAGTACGTCCTTGAATTTTTTCTTCGGTTATTAACATTGTGTAACACTTGAGATATCCAAGTGTCTCCGGATCGGATAACCAAAATTTTCTGATCGCTTGGCTGGCATCGATACAGCCAAGAGAATCATGGGAGGAATAATAAAAATATTAATATTGTTCGATATTATGTAACCGATTACAATGTTTAAAAAATTCAGCGAAAAAGAAATTCATACAGTTTCAAAAATTCAGCAAAAAATTTAATTAAAATAAAACTGGTATTATAAAATTGGATAATTGTAAACAAATTGGATATTTCACTCGATTGACAATGTGCAAAACCCACAGATGCAAAACGTCCCGAAAAATAATGTAGAAAATTGGAAAGCCAGTTAAAGTGGCGGTATTATTTGGTTTTGAAATTTTCCTTTCACCTGCCACGTGTTCTCCGTCGGCGTTAAAACGACCGTGTTGAACTCTGTTTCGTTTAACACTTGAAATTCTATGATCGTACAGCGAGCGTTAACCGAGACCTTGCCGTACTTTAGACAGTGCTTATGTAAGGGCGATAAAGAATCAGGCGTGCGTCGAATATATGCCGTTTCTTTCGTTATTCACACGAAACGTGCTGCCGCTTCCGGTATATACATAAAGCTCCTCTTACACTATTTTATAACGGAACGATAGATTCTTTCAAAATTCACGGCCGATCGTTCCACCTTAAAACCCCGCTGCCGTTTGTTATGAAACCACGAATTTATTTTCTTGAAACTTAATACACTTTCGACAGTTTTTATAGCGTAGCGATTTGACGGACATTCTTTTTGACTATATTAAAGCAATAACACGGAGTACTGACATAAAAACTTTCAACTCGAAGAAATTTATTTCCCGAAAATTATAAGTGTTTTTGCGAAGGATCGTTTATTTTAGTCAGTTGCCCAACGAAATGAAGAGTCTTGATAGCTGTGCTTATAATTTTTGAACAAACAATTTATTCAAGCTGACACTTTCTATATAATGACAGAAACAGTACTGTCTTAATGGAGTAAAAAGATTCAAATGTTTTATTAAGCTGTTGCGCAGTAAAAATATTGAATATATTTAAATTCCAGAAACACCGTATAATTATGTAAAATAAAAAGCCCTGTATAATTATATTTATAACTACCGAACAAAGAAATTATTTAAGCTGAAAATTTTAGTATGATTACGTAATAGTGTTATCTTCAGTCAGTTGAAAATTCAAGATGTTCAATGAAGCCGTTGCTCTTAAAAAAATTATATCCCCAGCGCATTGTTCTGACTTTCAGCTTGAAAGCAATTATGTACCTTGTTTTGCTACCAAAATTTCTATTAGAAATCGAGTGTAGTTCAAATTTCTATTGAAAATTCCCTAAAATTTAAATTTCTATTAAAAATTGATTACATTTTAAAATTTATATTTAAACGTTTATTAAAATCTACTGCAATATAAATTCATTGTAATGAAATTTTATAAAAGCAAATGTTCACTGGGAGGTTCCTTTATGCCTCGCACTCGTATCCCGTCGAGTCATAGTGACGCGACGAACAATGGTTGACATTTGATTTGGATTTCTGGATTGATTTATTTAACATTATATTCTACATGTAGGATATATCGTGATTATTCACTAAATATAAAAATTCTTAAGCATATAAAGATTATAAACTTTTGTGCTTAAAATTTAATAAAGTTTAATATTCTTCAATGTGAAAAAGGCAAAGTTGATCTCGAAATTTCGAAAAATACATTATGTGCAATAAAAGTGAATACGGCGTCCGCTCCCTCCCTTAAAATTCTACAACGTTTGTGGTTAACACTTTTTAATTGCTTGCATAATTTAAAAGTTACTTGGGCTATGCAAGTTACACGACTCAGCCTGTATAGATGAACGAAATATTTAGAAACACGGGATCTTTGCAAACTTAAATCTTATTACGGAGCATAATGTAGACCTAGGGAAAAACGGCAGGGTTAATGACTTAATCACGCGGTCGTGAAAAAAGACGGGAAGAAGCCATTCAAAGAAAGTGACCATGCGAATTCCCGTCCCATAAAAGTGCGGGTTTACCAGGTTCGTGGCATTTTGCGCGTGGATCACCTGCGATAATTCCTCCACTTTCACTGACAAAGGACGAAATCGCGTCACAGCACAGACAGTCAGAAAGAGAGCGAGCGAGAGAGAGAGAGAGAGAGGGGGGGGGGGGGGTCGCTGGGAACATCCGGCAAATGACATTGTTCCGGTTGCGGATTGAAGGGTCAAGGAACATTTCAAGGCCGCCGGGAGAGACAGTCATCAACAAGATCCAGTTTTTACTCAACTGGAATAATATATCTCTTTGCATACCCCGTAATTGAATGAATTAAGACTTAGTACAATGACTTTCGAGGTTCGAGGCCGTCCAAGGTCACCGGCCAAGACGAACAACCATCGACGAACCGATCCCACGATTTTCCTAATGACTCACTGCTCCGCAGCATCACCGTCCACGTTTTTTCATAGAAAACCGGCTATTGTTACCGATAGTATTATCGTACTGGTCAACAGCAACTATTACGCCCCATTATTAATCATCGCAAAGTTAGTAGAAGTAGCATTTGAATTCTGCTAATCATATTTTATTATGCAAGAAAAGATTTGAAAACTTGCTTTAATAATAATAATTAGTTAACAATAGAATGACTGAGGTTCATTTGTTAGATGCTATTAAACCATATTGTAGTCTTTTATAGAATGCGAAAGCAGGAATTTGCGTGGTGGTCCGCAGACTGCGAATTTCGCCGTGTAAAACGCAAGAAGAAACAGTATTGAAGTGAGAATTTTGCTTTAATAGTTTGAATCGGTTTACAGCGATGACAGACTCGACTCTGTTATCTCTGCCCTATTATTTTTCTAAGTTCGGATGTAAGAGGCTAATATACGGATAATAGAGATTCACTTGTTACACCCACCACGCTGTCTTCTCAAGTTCGGATGATAGTGATCCGCTTGCTATTCTCAGCCCGTTACTTTTAAAGTTGGAATAACACAGGCTTCGTACGAGTTCGCGCGGCTTCGCCATGAATCGGTTCGGACAACCGTGGTTGCAGTGTACATCAATATTTGCAAATGATAAAAGCCTTTTAATGGAAAACAGGACCCGGTTTTCCATAACATTCGTGTTTCAGTCCGATGGGGCAAAAATGTTCTGCGAGTGTTTTAGTCAGTTTTCGCGGAATTCGTCGAAAGTCGCCGGGTGTGTTACGTGACGGAACAGGGTAGCATTGCGGGGTTAATGGGCCGTGAAAGGATTGTCCGAGGTGTACTGACCCCGCGGCGGTTCCAGGTCCCCAGAAATCCAGCGCCGCTCGTGGATCTATTTCTGTGGGCAATACCTTTTAATATTTCCACGTGGAAAGTTGTTTCACGTGTCGCGCTTTCGGATACCTACGCATGGAAGCATTACCGGGGGCGACCTACGCCGTTCTCCGGAAACTCGTCCACCCACCTTCGACCTCGCCTCTTTGCATTCGCCAGAACACCCGAGTCCCGCCGCTGTCGCCAACCCGAACCTGTACCCGACAACGCGAGCCTTTTTGACAGTCTCGCGTATCGTTCACCTCGGACCCGATCTACACCCGGCAAGTTTTAGTCCTGCCGAGATCCCCATCTTCAAAGTGATCCCATGAGGTGTCCTTAGACGATCCGCGGGACACGGTGGATTCGTTCAGTGATCATTCGACGAGAGGATCGTAGTTTACGCGCGAGTGCTAGAGCTGTGGCGTGGCACTGCGACAGTGGACCAAGTTCTCGAAAACTTCCAGAGAATCTGTGGGATTCGAGGTTGAAGGAGTCCTCGGATTGAAGTCGTTTGGGAACAATCGTCGTGCACCGGTAGGCTGAATTGGGTACAGAAGTGGAATTCTTGCTCGGTTCTTCGGGATTTGATGGGTAATATCGAACTTTGATAGAGGAAGGTAGATGCCCTCTACTGTGAACTTACGGATTTCAAAGTATGGAGATTTAAAAATTGTATTATGGATTAGGAATTGAATCATTTTTAGACACATCGAGTGATTGACTTTTGGGTGTGGACTTCAAAAATGTATTTTAGACATTTCATTTCAATTCTAGACTGAGGACACCTAGAATTTGTGTTTTAATTAAACCACCTAGCTTGGCCATAGGCTATAGACTATAAAAATAGCTACTTTATTTTGATTGTAAATATATTCCACCTTTACTCGTAGGAATGAACCTCAGGCTAAGAATACTAAACCTTGTACATACTTCAGTTAGACATCCGCTAGTTCGATTTTAGGTAATGGATCTCAAACTATAATCGCCAAACATTGCGCGATTTTAGCCACCTTTTACTATTGGTCTGTGGTATAAACTTCAGGTTAAGAGTCCTAATTGCAGTAGAGTTAAACATCAGCTAGCTTGGTCTTACGGTCCAGGTTCAAAGTTTTAACCTTTGTGAGATGTCTATTATTGTCTTAGGGTACTTTGGACGGGTGCTTCAGAAAATGAACTTCAGACTTCGGACTAT